>JAHZMW010004490.1:0-58758 GCA_027743745.1 Alloscopus bannaensis
CCTGATTCAAGGAGAGTACTTCTCCACACACTCACATAACGAAGTGCTGGGCCTTGAGCATCTTTGGGGGAATTTGGTGTCGTGATCCCTTGGGTTTAGGGGTCAAGTCAGATAGGGCGTACCGGCGGCGTTACAATTTTGTACTCATTTTTTTCACTACGTTTGTTACTTGTAGATGTAGGAAATTAATTTTTATTAATTGGAGGACTTATTATTTTTATACGGATCAAACGAGTATAGCCCAGGTTCTCCGAGAAAGGAGTAGCATTCAATGTTTCACAATTACGAATAAAATCGCCACTTGTGGCAGTAAAATGGAATGGATATTAAAATTTAAATAATAATTGAACTCCTGCCATTCCTCTGCAATGCAGCTGCTCTCATTACTGTATTTGTAACGAAAGTACATGTATTTATGTAAAGGTTATAAATTTTAAAAACAATTCATGGATTTGGATGCAATCACCATAAAATTTGAATCTTTATAATAATATAGTTATATATACTAAATCTTTCGGACTTGAACTATTAGATGTCTTCCCTATGTACCGTTGTGTATAAATGCAAAATCACTGCCAGAAAAATGACCAGAACAATTGGTCATTGTGACCTGTGGAATAGTCAAGCAAAACACTGATGGCATCATCTGATTTTCAATCCAATGTTTATCTATCAACAGCAAGTAATTAAACAAGTTTTTCAGAACACTTTAATACTTACATTTGAAATTACACAGCGCTGGTTGGTTTTAATTTTTTTTACTGTTATTCTGCTTTTTATAAAGACATCAAAATTTATCAAGGTATTTAAAGATTAAAAAAGCTGCATGCGAGGAAGAGGTCTGTGTTTGCCAATCAGAGGTGATATTTTTTTTAAAAAAAAACTTGCATTGTCAACTTGTCAACATGTCCCAACCCAAAGCACCCATAATTGTTTTTACGTAAATATATAAACTTAAGTATTAGAGCTAATCAGATAATTTCAAATCAATTGTGAATTTTTTTTATTATAATACAGCACTAAATTGTATCTGCTCAATCTACCCAGTTTCTGTAGCACAAAATTCAATGAATTTTGGCAAGTGAACCTACATTAACGGATATTAGCAAGAGATACGACCGTTTTGAGAGTGTCGTCAGCCGTAACTCTCAAAAGTAGTCCTCATCATTGCCTTCAATCTCCAACAGCAACACAACAGAGAGCCCATACACATTCCGATATTTTAAGGTGCGCTGCGTAACCTCGGCTGCTTCACTCACAGAGATACTCATTTCTGCACTGCAAATACGACAGAGTACATAAAACGTCGCAAAATTGGCATTTGATTGGAAGTTCTCAAAGGCAGATGAAGTGACTCCTTGCTGAGCAGCAGGTGTGGTTTCACATCTCTCTCTATCTTTACTGCAACTTGCTTCTTCTAAAAGCAAAGAGTCATCCCTCTGCTACATCATGATGATGATCGTCGATAAACTAGAAGAAGCACACATTCCAATTTCTTTGAAAAAAACTATACCTTTGCACACTGCTTCAGCCCTGAAAAAGAAATCTGTTAAACAATGATATGATACCTTGCCCCATATATTCATTCCACGCTGTCCAAGTGGTGCTGTAATATTATCCTTTGTTCATTCTCTGGACAAACCCCCACTCCTCCAGCAACAGAAGGCATACCAACATTGTTTTTTCTACTTGAAATACTGGAATTGGGGGGCAACTTAGGAATGCATTACGCTCGTGCAGAGATTCGCCGATGGGCCACACAAAACATCGAAACAAAGACGTCCACAAAGGCTGCACGCCAATATTCACCGCTCTTCTGCCTCGCTCATGAACCACTTTGGAATCTTGCGATGACATGCTTTTCTCTCTTTCTCATTCCTTTAATCGCTCATTGTGGTTTTTGTGGTGTGCTGCTTCAAAAAATCTTATTCCCAATCCGTGTTCCTTATACTGTGGCCCTAATGACGATCTGCGTTCCCTCTGGAAAAGAAAATGTGCTGCCAAAAGAGATTTACTTTTTTTCTAGAGAGAGAGAATATTCTTCAAGGAGGAAAGGCGCAAGTGCTAACTTTTTCCCTGCTTAATTGACAAGACAAGTTTTTTATGACAGATGGTTGGACGGGTAGAGAATATACAAACAAGTGAACAGGAGCAAATAGATATGGAATGGACGCGAGTGACTGAGCAGGAATCAAAAGCCTCGAGAGTCAGTAGAGTGAAGCATAATAATAATCATAATAATAATATTAGCTAGAAAACAGCAGATTTTCGTAGGTACTCTACCGTCGTCGCGAAGAACACACGGACACACTTTGCGCAATAGTCTTGTGCCTCTCCGAACGACTGGTGGAGTGATCAGTGAATCAAGTAAACACCGAGCGTAATGTCAGCGTGATGAAACCCGTTCTGTTTTCTTGTGAGATGAAACCAGTGCACAAGGACCGAAATATGGATATACCTACAAACATACATGTTTCTCGTAAATTCTTTATGTTTCATACAACCAAAATTTACACATCAGCCACAATACGTTGCATATAGTGGAGTAGTATCTTTGAAAGCGATTTCTTGAGTCAAAAGTATGTAATAATGAATATTACACATTGTACGCATTTCACATACTTGTTTCCAACCCTCTCAGTCGGTATCTCTCAAACCGCTGCTGGCTGCTCGCTCTCGGATTTGACCAGCGTTTTCCCAGTTCACAAATCAACTCAGCAATCATGATGATCCTGTTTGATGGGACCGGCTGCTTCTCTTTCTCTCTCATTGTCAAACCATGCTCACTCATCTTGATTTTGCATGAGACGAGTGAGGCAGACACACACATGGAGTGTTATTGCAGTTTTGCATGATGCTTCACCAACTTCTCTGACTTCAAAAAGACTGGTATTATTTGACGAGAGAGTCCCATTGAATAAAGCTGTCCCATCTCAGAACAGGACCTTATTGGTTTCGTTGGCCCTGCTGCGGTATTCCTCTTTTCTCTCTTCACTCTTGATTCATTATTGTTTTTTGGAGACTTGTGCAAGCAAGATGAGGCTCTTATATGAAAATATTGGAAAATACAATTTTTTTACTCAAAATTATTTTCAAACTTACTACTCCATGTTAAGGTATTGTGTGTACCTCCTCATCAATGCATGGCTAGTATGTGGGTAAGCTCCCGGCATACAAAGTTGCTGATTAGTGGAACTCTCTATATTGATTTTGCCAAATAATATTGTTTCCTCCTCATTGATTTCTCTCTCGATTGCTCAGAGAGTTCATGAATATTTTAGCCAATCCTTATGTCGATCTCTTAAGAAGTCAAAAAAAGGCAATTTCAATTCAACGCGACAATCCCAAATTCATCTTCACGACTGTTCTTGACGTGCGTATATTATACGTATATGTATGCAAATTGATATATGGAACTTGAGTAAAAAATTATAATTTTTGTGATTTCATTAGTCCGAGAAAAACAACCCTCAAAATATTCCAAGGGATATGGGTTCTCTGCGATCACTATTTACAAAAATAATGCCTTGACAACAGCAATTTTCAATTAGGAACCGACTTCCGCTCTAAAAACATGCAAATATTATCAGAGAACTTCGAAAGTGCTCAGACTAGAAATAGTGGCTCTGTAGTGTGACCCGACTCCTGTTGAAGTCTTACTCTTTGTCGTACTGCGTAGTTGTGATGGTCACATTTCGGCGAGAGACGACGATGATATGTGACAAACAAAAGAAGAGCTACAAAATATGAATAAATAGCTTTCTGCATCAAGGAGGCTTTGCACGCAAGTAGCCCACACTGACACACCATGCTTCTCTCGCTCTCCGGTAGGCAAGTCAGCCAAAGTAAAGTTCATCTCCGGGGGGTAGCACATAACAATATTACTTGTTGATTCGTCATACTCTCGCAACAGATTCGTAGTCCACTCAAACGGCGTAGTTGTAAATAGTAGCCCAGACATATACTTTTCAATGCTATTTTTCCAGATTCATAATTCGCAGCGTAGGTCCACAAGTTTTCATGCTTGAATACACTGTATTCACAATACATATATAGAATCTTGCGTATTTCTGTTCTTTTTCTGACAATTCGCCTTTTCTTTGAGCGCAGTGAAGTAACTTTGGAGAGGAAAAGAGTAAATGAGGACAGCTTACATAAGGAATTCCATGAATTCTGTGAGAGCACTCAAATGATGATTTTCAATGGTCTCTGGACTCTGAGAAAGACGCAGTACATTTCTTACCATTTAGCATAACAATGCGTGTGTAACGCTTTGCATAATAGTTTAGCAAACTGAAATGTATACAAGTAGGTACATGTGTCCTTACAAATATTTTACCTACCCACATCCATTCCTCTTGGCTTGACAATTGTGACTGACAAAAGTGGATGGAATTGTGGGCGATTACAAAATCCCAAAGCTCGCAGAATAAAATGGAAAAACAATGAATGAATGAGTGACGGCGAAGTAAAGACGAGTTTAAGGGAAAAGAAAGGTCATATAGCTTCTAAGTGAAGTGAACCACACAGTTTTGTGTAATAGTAAACAGTATTATGCTTAAGAGGAATGCTTTCGCAATAAAAGAGTCAATGAGTTGAATGGTAGTATCCAGTGTAGCCCATTTTTTCTTTAGGAAAAAGCAACTCTACTTGAGTTTTTTAATGTGTATGCGTGCTTCGTATTTGGCCATTCAAGAGAGCCATAATAATAAATGCGACACAGCCAGCCATTTTCTGCTAGTTTATTCAAAAAGTAAGAAATTGCTCGAAACAACGATGACGGGCTCTCCCCTGGCTCTTTATATTCTGTTCAGTGAACAGATCGTAGCATGTGTTCGTCCATTCTTTTAAATGCCAAAGAGAGAAAGAATAACACCTGAAAAGGGGGAAATTTGTCGGCATGCTTTTTGTAGGAAACATTGCACAACCATTGTGCACCTTCTTTCTTCCATTTTGGCATTTTGATGGAAAGCGAACTCCTCGAGAGCCACTGTCTTCAATCCTAAGGAGTTGAATGGAGTTACAGCGGAATGGAATGCCTTCTGCTTTTAAGCGGAAGAAAAACAAAAGTTGGGAATTCGAAGTATGCATTAAGACTGACGATTTGACACGAGCAGTATATTTTTAAATATGAAGCTGAGGGGAAACGATGTTAAATGTTTGTGAATTTAATAGGTGACAATATCTTTAAAACAATTGTTTGACACAAAAATCGAAATGGGAAAAGAAAATTTGACATGTTAAAAATGTTATTGGAAGTACGAGTTTGGTGGGAGTGAAGAAATGCCCGAATGCAATACAACTCGAATATCTAAAGGTGTTTCATGAATTTGCAATGTCGGTCAATTGATTTTGTGGAAAATTTTTGAATTGTCAATTTACTTAATGTGACATGTGTACTGTCCTGCGACTCGTGCTGAGACCAAACAACTGACGAAGAGATGTAATTTTTCCGTTAGAGGCATTGAAAGTTCAACATCTCAAAGTATGACTTGATCAGGCATGTCTGATCAGCACTACACAGTAGCCTATATTTTTAAAGCTAGATTTGCAATTTGCTACGTTCTGGATCCATAGTAAATTAGTCATCGTAATTGGATTGCCGGATACTGTGCACGAGCAGAACAGCTTCACGTTTCCAGTATTTCATAATTTGTTGTTTCTTCCATGGACTTGGGTGCAACACACCTTGGCGTTTAACGAGTAGATATGAAGGCTTCCCGTACACCTCCACTCTGAAATATGGGATTATAGTCAGAGGCGCCCAATAATATCTCAAAATTTTTCTGCTCTTCACATGTTTTTCCACAAAATTCTTGTAAGACTTCGAATCAGGTAGGGGAAAAGAGAGACAAAATTTTCAAACAGCCTCCAGAAGCATGAATTTTTTGGAGAGTAGCAATTCAGCATAAAAATTAGGCTTATTTAGCCTTTAATGCTTGTCCGCACTTTATACTATTCGTAGATTTGTTGGTTTTTATAAAACATCCAACAAATACCACCGCCCGAATCTCGAGTCTGTGAAGATAGTTGATTTGACACTGGAACAAGAGTCAGAGAGGATTCTCATACCTGAAAATAAATACATGCATGCATGAATACAGTGTATATGTTGACATATAGTACATCTTGATAAGTTTGCAAATCTATAGGGTATAACGCTGATGATGGCACACACATAAGAGTCCAAAAAGTGGAGGTGATTGGATGACGCCAAAATGCAAAGTGGTTGGATGTCCACTTTACGCACCTTGCAATCTTTTCTCGCAATTTCTATTATCAAAGAACACAGGTGTACTACACATACTTTTTCATACCAATCAGTATGCATTCCATGGGCAGACATGTTATTCTTAGATATCAATTTTATATGCCTCCTCACAGCCTCCCACCGAGCGACCTGTGTATCATGTAATATTATATTTGGACCAAGAAAAACCACACAACAGTCAGCAACTTGGATATGATTAGCCTTTCTTTTCCCGCTGGTGTGCAACAATGGCCTATGGTACGATATAGGAGCGCATATACTGGACCACTGAACTCACCATTCGTAAATCCTTGTATAGTTGTGTGTATATTGTAAACGTTGTTGTTTTTTGTTATGTAACTCTGGAAGCCCTGTTTGGTGGTCGTCGTACATATCTCTAGACAAGTCCAATTTCATGCACGATTGGTGCATAGGATGCGTAAGATTTTTGCAACAATGACTCTCTCTCTCTTTCTTTGTATGTGTCTCTCTTTGTAGGCACTTGTGCAAGCCTTCGCAAAAAATTCAAACATGGAGAACCTGATCTGAACAAACATGGAGTACTGAACTGGATGTGCTGCTTTCACTATTATTTTTGCCTCTTCTTACACATGCCTATCGTCTAAAACGAGCTTTCCTACTTTATCTCATCTCTTTGCAGATCTGCACATTGATTTGCAGAAAGTGGCGGTTAGTTGATATCAGACAAACTGACTTTGGCTACAAGTTGCATTGCACACCTGGATCACAGAGAATTCACTGAGTAGCCTATTGCATTAGTCTGGAGGAACTTTTGTGTGTTGCAGTATATATATTTGACGACATATTTGATTTTTGAGGTGATGCGATCAACAAGCTGGCGAAATGCAAAATATTTTACCATTTTCGTTAAGCATCAGCTATTGTTTTGGTACGATGTATCTGTGTATTAAACTTGCTTGAATAGTTTGCTACACATTCTGCTACAATGTAACTTATTACTTACTTTGTAAGTTATTTAAAGTACACCACGCCTCCCGGTTTCTTACTTTTGGAGATTTAACATTAAATTTCAACACGGCTGGGCAGCCCTGTTGTCTAGAATTTATCTATTATTAAAACAATATTACCGCTTTAGTTTCCAAATCCGTTTATCTACGTGCTGTTGTGCAAACAATGTACTGCAGAGATTTTAAGAGATTATATCCTTCTGCTGTCTCATTTTCATTCTGTCGTCCTGCATAAAGGTCAAAGTTTGCTGTAGTGCTTTGATTTGCTGTCATGGCCTATGTCATGATTTATCAATTTTGAATAAAAATAATTACTCCAAACTGAACCCCTGGACAATGTCGAAGGGGGTGTCTTTATGATAAACATTTTGAAAATACAGTGAGTGTTTTTGAAAGGCGATTTAATCATTACTTACCTAAAAAAACAGAACGTTTAGTCATAATTGGATTTTTTTAAATTTAGTTTTTTTTACCGCACGGTATTTTATAACAGTTTAAGTGACCTATACAAAGTTATTTACCTGAGTAACCAAACCATTTACAATTTCTGCCTATTGTTGTTTTTCCGCTTATTGATTGGAACTACTCTATGAACAAAACCCTTTTCTCCTGATAAATATTCTGGACTCATTTGTTAGCGGTAGGCAAATTTGCAATAACATTATGTTAACAAATTTGAATGAATGAATCTGAATGAAATGATTACGTAATAAATAATACTGTTTGTAGTAGCAGTCTACACATATTACGTTTGTGCAAACATAATACAACAAACTCAATACAAGGACCTTCCTCAGCCGCCAAATCTGATTGATTCTGTAAATTATTTTTATTCATATGATCTACTCAGTGACGAATAGTCAAAACTGTGAAAATAACTGAACAATTTGAACACATGAAATATTAAATGAACGAAATGTATTTGAGGCGTCAGACAACAATATACAAACTAAAGTATGTATGACGTAATTTAAAAGGGTTACACTTTAAACTTACATAGATCTCCGGAGCCTCTGACAGAAGCGAGTTCTTTGAATGCAGCCAAATTTTGTTTGAAAATAAATATACTCATTCTCGAATAGTTTGGTACAACAAAATCTCCACATGTGACATGATGCACTTAATTTAATTAATAATTACTACGACAAAAATTTACGAGCAATTTCTTGGAAAGCGCTTGACATATCGCCATTACCTTCACCCTTTATTTTTTTATTCGTATGTTTATAAAATGTGGATTGCATCATGTCGTCACCGAGGTCAATTCGAGCAGCTTAGCCAGTGAAAAAGCTTTTCTCTTATAGGATTTCTCATTCCAGGCCCAAAGATTAAATTTGAATGACATCATCGTCGTCGATGCACAGAGGAATTATTGTCACTCTTTTAATCTTCCTTTTGAATGCATTTTGTCAACCATCATTTCTCGCAGCGGCGGCGTCAAGGAGTCAGTCTCCAAAGGAGAGTCTAACAAGCATAATATTATGATTATTGTATGTATGTGTTGAAGAATCTCTTTTCATTAACCACTTTTTAACCTCGATGATGCACTCATTCTCTCTCTCTCTCGATTTCCATTCACCTCTCCGACTTTTCCAAGAATGAAATCGAGAGAGAGAGAAAGATCAGTGAATGATTTCATGAATGATAATGGTGAAACATAGATCAAGTTCAAGGGGTCATATAAAATGAGGAGCAAGGTCCATATCGCTGCTCTTCTACACCTCTCCTCTTGTGTATCCCTCCTTTCAACTCGATCTCACCACAAAAAACTACTCCATCTCTCTCGCTCCAGAGTCTCGAAGATCTTGAGTAACGAAAAACTAGTTGTTGTTTTTTCCAGAAACAAGATCAAGCTCCTCCGAATCTGAAGAAGAAAGGAGAGATACACTGAAGAGAATTTTTTAAGGATCCTGAGAAAATTTATCAATGGGCCACTATCATCATCAGCATCATCTTCGCCGTCGTCATTGGCTTTCTTGTTGTTGGTCATTCTCGATTCATGTCGACGCGGCCAACATGCTCAGGGTATCATTAAGAGAGGTAAAGGCAGGGAGATTTCGAGCAGCGTTATATAATTAAAAACCATTTTCCATGCTCTAATAATAATGATGGCGAAGTAGTATATAAATTTAACGATTACACATAAGATGAAAACGTTGTGTCATAGCTTCTGTATAAAAATATACATATAATATCGAGATAAAGGAAGATTCCTTGCAGTGAAATTAGGGATATCAAATTAAGGTACATAGATATTGAGAGATATAAAGTGTACTTTTTGAGTCTTGATTTTATTGGAACAGGACTCCCTATTCAAAATGATGTGATGCGTTGAGAATGCAAGTGCACCACCGCCACCGTAAAAAGAAGGACGAAATGCATACTGCATCCACTTGACTCACCTGTACTTTGAATCGCTGTAATTTTATTGAAGAAAGAATGGAGAGAGAAACTATAAGAAATCCCAAATGAGAATTATCATGAAGAAAATCCCTCCACTTGTACGCTTGTGAGTGGTACTCGTACACCTCGTTCATTTTTATTTTACCTGCACGCTGATGATGTGGTGGGGAATCCTGGTCATCGATCGTCCCATAGTGTGGTGTGCATAAGTTGTTGATGTGTGAAGAAGGGGTTCGTAGGTAAGCAGTCTTGTATGATCACACAAAGATTTTGATCTTGCCCCGAGAGAAACAAGTAAAAGAAGAAGTAAAAAAACAACATAAATTCTCGATTTCTGCTGTTTCTTCTCTTTTCTCTCTCTCTGTCTTGATCTCATACACTTTAACTCGCCTCCTATCATTCAGCGATTACCAGTGGTCGTCGTATCAAAAACGCTTGTACTGGGGATAAGTACACACTTTGAGAGGAGCAGGGGTGGGCATATCAATTTTTGTGAAGTTAAAACGTCCAAGAAAAAAAATTGCTCGTCAATGTCGCAGTGAACTTGGAAAACTGTATTTCAGGAACATTTGGGAATCAAGAGATACAATTACTTGTAATTTTTAACTGATGAATATTTCCTTTCCAAAATCTCAGGAAACAAAATATGAGCTACATTCAGGAATTAAAATGCCAAGTTTCTAGAAAATCAATTTCACCCAAACTGAGAACAAAGAGGAAGAATTTTTTTTTAAACTTCACTTCCAAACCTGAATATTATGATAGCCATGTTCAATTGCCCATCTCTGCTCAAACTTCTACTAACACTGGTCCTCCACAATCATAACCATTGACTTAAATTCCCCTAGCGTTGAATTGCTCAATCCCTGTTCCTTAACGTTATTAGTTGATTTATAAACGTGAGGATAATGATGAAAGCACCAGAGAACCCTTTCCATTCAACTTCTTCTCTTTCGGTTTCTCTTATGTAAAATTCTGTACGAAAAAAAATTAAGAGCGTTCACAACCACGTAGTTTTTGGCCTTTATCCATGAATCTGTATCATATCTTCGCTTTCAATGATCATGATGAGATTTAATGTTTTGAACCACGAAGAGAGTCAGAGATAGATAGAAACTCATACAATTGTACTCCACAATCGAGTTTTTGACAACGACTTCCATACACTGCTCCTTCGCATTGCTGCTGATTACACTTTCCCACTTTCGATTTATAATCATCATTTTACGGAATCATATACGAATACCTATCCCTTCGCATACGACTTTGATTGTTACATCGTCCATTCCTTGAGGCATTCCAAAAGTCTGGTGTGGTAAACAAGTGGAAAAAATGCCGGCAAGAGAAGAAGACATATAGATGCATAGGTAAATATATTTTATCCCTCCTTTCTTTGTTCATCATCATCTTCACACACACTGATTGGGATTTTGGAGGAGCACGTATTACCTGTAGACATTTGTACAGGTTCTCTCGCATGCTGTTGCTTTGTTGTGTGATGTGATGCCCTTTTTCTTCGCTCCTTGTTCTTCGACACGGCTTCAAGTGTTAAAACGAACATGAAGTGGCTCATGGATCGGAGAGTTGTGAATGACAAGCCTGGAGCGGATTTCATTTCGACTCCACAATATTTTATCCTCTCGGCCTGGCACCTGTATAACCCAAAGGAACAATTTTTCGCAGATGGGACGAGCCTGCAGAAGAAGTCCATGTGTAAAATCTATGCACACCATACGTCCAACAAGCCACATGGTGAGATACTTTGATTGACAGTAAGTGGAATTTGCGAATCACACACAGAGATTATCGTTATTACTACTTACGGCTCTGCTCTGATGATAATATGCAAAAAAGCATAATATCTCTTGCTGCTCACCAATATAATGAAGTCAACATGGAAAGATTGGAGCAGAGCAAGTTTTTTTTGCAAAAGAATATCATCCTCTCCACTTTTTTAGCATGTCAAAAAACTAAGCTGAATTGCAACTGGCGCTTATCAAGTTACTCGTCTTAACATTTGAGGGAGGAGTAAAAGAAGTAGCTCTGGCTCTCAAGAACTAAACGCGGTGTGAGGATTTAAAAGCTTTTAATTTTTAAAGTATACAAATCTCCGAAACGACGGGGCTTTTGTGAGCATTGAGTATTAGATGTCAATTTCTAGGTTGCCAAATTTGATTAATGTAATTAAAGACAAGGCAGCATATTTCTGTCTCGGAGCTCTCTCCTTTTGACGTGAATGAAGCAAAAAAAATCCGGGAGTCTCATTGTCTAATGTCGCAATTTGTATGCAGATTTATTTATTAAATGCGTGGAAAACGTCAAGACTAATAACAGTATGTACAAGGATGACAAGATGAATGTATAAAAAAAAGGAACTGCTCGAACAGGACGATCATCGTTGCATATTACGCTTAAAGTATTTTTTGACAGAGATTTAGCAAAGGTTGATGTACAGGAATTCATGCAACAGCTCTATTCGCTTGATGACTGAAGCCTTGAAGTGATTTTTTGAATTTTCGATTTGAAACAAGAGATGTACGACGAGAGACTTGTTTAAATTAGGCAAAACAATATTAAACCCAATTGAACGTTTTGAGAAGCTAAAATTTTCGTGTCAGATAATACGATATTTCTGACCTACGAGTGATTCGACCATGTATTCCACGCTATTTGCTCTGTGTCGCTTGTGGCAAATATTAAGCGAGAGAACTTGCAGATTAGGAGCACACACAAAGTGGTGTTGATATCAATAATATTATGTGTGATAATATTCAATCGTTTGTATTTAAAGCCACATACACAGTCAGTAGCAAAAATTTTAGCTCGCAGTTTCTCGCTTTGACCAGATAAGAAATCGGGAAGGCGACAGTCGCGTCGGGGAAATTGCAAACTGTCGACTTCACTTCCTTTGTTGCATACTTACTGACTGTTTTTACGATTATTGCTTTCAAGTGGTGCACAAAAAGTAATCATATTGCACACAGTTTTGCACGTTAAAGTCAAAGTTTACTTTTGCATCGGACTCTCCCTTTGTCTCTATGTTGTCTGAAGAAGAAGTCAACTGTTTTATCATTGCGGCATTCCCACATATTCCAGAGACGCAGGATGGAGCGAGTCTGAATGGCTGTTGAAATTGATACTGATTTTTATGGTGTGCTAACTGCGCCAACATCAAAAGAGCTCCGGCGAGCAATTAAACAGTTTTGCAATCAATATAAATTCTGTGTATATCACTCTCCTCCCTCAAAACAGTAATGAGTGTGCTACATTCACAAGTTGGTGGGACCTTTTCATATTGTTCCGTGCTGTTAATTGAGACTATAGATTGCGAGAAAGCAGTGAGCGGAACTAATGGAATTTTTTTAGCACATCCGATCCTTAAAAGACACGTTTTTTTTACTTCGTCGTTGTTTGAGGGTTCAGAAGTTTGAATCGTGAATTTTATTAATACATATGTCTACCATCACAGAGTCAGTGTTCATAAAAAGCAAGAATTGAGTAATTAATGCTTAACTGGACTTATCAGTTAATGACTTGGAACGCTTTGAAATGTAGTAAATGCCGTTAAGGTAAATGTGCGATGAGTCTCAATCATTTCTAAAATGAGAAAGAATTGAAAGTACGTGTTTTGCCATTATTAACAGGTCCAAAAGAATCTGGTCAATGTTTAGGGTATCTATTGCAAAATGTCATCTCTTCTTTGTGAGAATTTGTAAGTAAATGCGAGCAATTCCATCCAGCAGATTTAGATAATGAGCGCATAGAATTTTTGAACAGCATTTTATCTCATTAGTACAGGAATTGGGTTTTAGCTTTTAGCAGTATACACACATTACGGAATACTACAAGGTTCTCGTATTTCGATGGAACGCATGTTTCAAATCCCATTGTCTCATTCCATTGATATTCGCACTGATCTTGATCCATTAAAAGCAGTCATCGAGATCTGTGAGCTGTGCAATCTGGACCGAAATCCAATCATCGTCTTTGTTTCAAAATTGAATGTAATAAAAAATAATAATAATACAGATTTGCAAATCTCAAAGTCGCACACAATGGCGACTCCGGTATTCGTGGAACTGCATTCTACGAATTTTTTTTCGCAACTCATTGATGAAATGAAGTACCCAAAGCATTCCTTCGCATTTTTTTGCAATTGTTGTACTCACACAAGCCGTCGTCTCAACAGAGAAAAGTCATAAATACAATGGAACAGAGAAAACGTCACGCATATTTATACAGTGTACATGCATACATATTTGTACTCACTTTTCCGTCAAATATGTGCACTTTTTTGCGAAGAGGATCAACTTCGTGTTTCTCCTTTAATCTCACACCATGAGATAAAACTTTCATTCACATACAGACTCAAGATACCTATAATGCACTGTTTTGCATGTTACACTCCGTGTGTATAAGCATATCTCTGAAATTCTTTCTGTACTTCATTCATGGTGGCAATTTACAAGGCAAATGTTTTCCCAAAGCTTTACAAGACGAAGTTAAACAAAAAACGTCTCTCCGGACAATAAGTACCTTGACTCTTTAAGTTTGCATCTACCGTCCTCGTATAGGTATCGATGTGTTTGGCTTTTTTGCCTTACATCGATAGCCAGGAGAGGCTTTACGATTGTTATGCCGATATTACTCTTTTAAACGACCGTTTTACAATACTCATTATTACAGGCCTGGAAAAAAAACCGCGCGTCTTCTCTAATTCAGGATCCATTCAAAATTGCGCAAAGAAATATTCACATAACATAATATTTTTGTATGACTCTCATTGTATGGTCTACAGTTACAATCATCGTAATGACACGTTGTAAATTCCAAGCGAAATATTATGTCAGAAAAAAGACATTTTTTCCCTCCATCAACTTGTACAACGACGTATACGTGCTGCACTGGCAGTGGACCGAATCATCATTCCTTCTGGAAGGTGTGAAGGTAATAATGGGGAGAGATGTTTATGGTAATGAGAATTGTCTTTTGACGAGACAGGTAGAGGATATAAAAACCCATTTTGAAATGAATAACATTTTTAGAAGAGGGCTGAGATTGGTGCTGTATTTGTTTGGAATGGAGGAGCAAACGAGCTATAAATACAATCACAATTTTCACTTTACACCGACACTGCAACAAGGGGAGAGATGGTTAATTAATAGAATTTAGAATAGAATTTAGAAGACTTATCTAGAAGTATGCAGCAATATTAAGGAGGAAGTACCATTTTGTACATGGGAGTCTCTTCAGACCAGCTGCGAGAGAAAGACAACTCGAAGAGATTTTCTGCTTGACTAGGTCTTCATTCAAAGAAAAATTTACATCGCTTCTGACACTGGTCGCTGTGCTGATCAAGTTTCCAAATTGCATATCGTTCACAAATATTATTGAGGAGGAACAAGGGAAAAACATGATTCTTGTTAGACGAGTCATTGTTCTTGTCAAAGAGAATACCTATTATTGAGGAAGGGACCGCGGAAAAGAAGTGATTTAATCGTTTTTCTTTCTTTCCTTTCGGACCACTGTACGCTACACGCCATCATCATCACTCCAAACAAAAGAATTCCAAGGAATGCCAATGTGAGAGAGAAAGAGAGAAAAAAAAGAGGAAAATAAAATAAAAGCAATAATAAGGCATATACAACTCTGACTTTCTGCACCGCTCATAACAACTCTCGTGAAAGGAATGCTTCTTTCCCAATGACTGAAGGACTTTTTAAATAGTGTTATAACACCAAATATTATGGAGCTCGATGAGAGGCATACTTGTACTTTATCCATGACCGAAGTACAAGCGTACATACGTGTTTATTATTTATGTATGTATTAAATTGCGACTCTCTCCGCTGAACGTCTTGAACATGAAGTTGATGGGGACATGATCATATAAGCTATACAAAGTCAAGTCGGGAACCTGCTGCTCCTGCTAAACCTCTCCGAAGAAATATAGAAAAAAAAAGGTTCACAACAATAACATCGTATACATCGCCTCCTGAACCTGCTTCAATAATATTCCTTATTTATGTCGAGGTTCATATACACGGTGTGGTCTCTCCGTCTTGTGTAGTACCTGCTTCATTCCATATGGACGTGTTTGAAAAAGTTAAAGGAGCTAATAACAAGAAGCTCCTTTTTTCAGGGTCACTTTGAAAAGGTCTTTCTCCACTTGAGGCTTCTTATCTGCAACCTACTAAGAACGGTAAAGTGAGCGCAGAAAAAAAGGATTTTTTCAAGAAACATACAGAGAATTTGTGAAGTTGGAGAGGATTGAGTGAGCACAGCACTACTCCATTTCCAGGAACTCGATCGTCTTGAATCCTCTCTCATCAGTCAACTCTGAGAGTCAAGTAGAGGCAAGTGAGGAGAATGAGTTTGTAAGGCGGTAGAGCGAAGGGTACATTATTATATGGCTATTATATCATTACTCCGATGATGATGATGATGAGGGAATGTGGCCCTCTCGGAGATCGCTTAGAGAGTGTGTGTGGAAGCCCGTAAGCCCATATTCACACCAATGCGTAACACCGAGAGGGAACAAAGTGGACTTGGTTGAGTAATAAGGCACACACACACAGGTCCAGAAAGCTTGCTGTAATATGGTTTCCACTTAAAGATGTTTAGGAGCCTTTATCATCTTATCTTATTTTACTACGGGCATTAGTAGCGTTGTCCAGAATCCGGTTGTACTTTGATCTCAGCGAAGCAGATACGAGGAATCTAAACAAGGGAGAGCTGGAATGCGTCAATTTAAATGGCAAAGGATTATTAAAACTTTAGGATATTGGCTATAATAATCCACTGAAGAAGAAACCAAAAAAATCAGACAATAAGAGTGGATGGACGGAGGAGGATTTAATTATCATTTTAGACTCACGCACACAAAGACGATGATGATGACGTTTTATGGAATGATTATGGAATGCACACTTCTCTGCTCCTATTGAATTACTGAGAGAATTTGTCGGGGGGAAAATTTCATAAAGTATTCTTTGTTGAGTGTGGATCGCATTGAACAAAATATTTTTGCCTTGAGACGATGAATGATGACGATAATGAGATTAAGAAGAAGGATTTCTCCGTCCAGAGCATTGAGAAAAGAAGGAAATCTTGTCTGGAGAAGCATCACAAAAAAGGATGCCACAATAGTGCAACCTGCTTCTCCCTGAACAGGTGAAGTGATCAGCAGCATGGTTTATGGGCTGTTGTGATTTATGGAAATCCTTTTTCTAAATAATCATAGTGAAAAAATCCACTCCCGTCACCCTATCCAATTACACCAGTATTTATGGATTCACTCGAGACAGCGGACTGGAGAGATTTTTTTTTGCGAATATTATGCCGCCAAGAAGAACAAAAGAGTCTTACTCAAAAGAGAGTGGAGCAAAGACTCTCAGAGAGTTTGATGTTGGGCTATCCGCACAAACTAACCCCTGTGGCCAACAAACTCAAATATTTTCCAAGAGTGGACATTACTGCTTACTAATGCATTTCTCCAGTCAGCTCAATACAATGTTTACACAAGGAAGGGAAAAAAATTGTGAATGAGACCTGTCTCTCTAAAACTCACGCACATCATCGGATAAAACGCTGACTGAAGACACTATTGACAATGTAGACATTATCGTCGTCATCACACTGCTCAAGTCAAATAGTGAAATCTCTCCTCTTTATTTATCTCCTACATTTGTCCACACTCCGGGATGACGAGTGTTGAGCAGAGGAATGGACGTGATGAAGAAGAAAGTAAAAGTATGTCTGGAGATGCATTTTTTTAGCCTTTTCTCTAGTCATCTCTGTGGTTTACCTGGTCAGGTTGGGATAGTGATACAGAGTTGGAACGATGAAAGGTGAATTTTTGAATGCAGTTAAAAGGTTGTCATTAGCATAACCATATTTTGATACTTGTCACTAAGCTCGTATTAGAAAGAAAGAAAAAGTGAAAATATTCTCTGCATTTGGTAGCACGTTGCGTTGCTCAACGGAGTGGACATCAAGAAGACGTGGACAATGTGTCAATATTTATTCCATTCTCAGTCTGGCTTGTCCGTGTGAAAGCACTAACTTGTATGAGTAAACACGAGGTGAGCTTTTAGTAAAGTATTTTGGGTGGTTGACGGACATGAGAGAGAATGACTCAAAAATGCAAAGCTCCATGAATAAATTTCATAGCTTCTCAATTGCAAGGCTATTTGAAAAATAATGCTTTATGAAGTCTAAATTGAGAGGTCAGCCATAGTAGTTAGTTGCACCACGCATTTGTCACCGTCCTGTCGCCACTTGGTTATGAAAAGCTTAAAAAAAGTGATGAGACGCGAAAAATTTTACGATTTCTTCTGCAATTGCTAACGTCTTCCGGTGACTAGAAGATAAGCTCTTTGGCCGTTCTGTTGGAATGGGAATGACACCGTTTCGTCACGTCTATTCCAGAGTGTCTCCATCGTCTTCAGAGGCTGACCGAGCGCAACTGTGTGATTGATTACGCATAGCATTTCTCACGGTGAGCACAAACGTCTCATACCACAACCAAGTCATAAGAAGACAAGACATTGAAGTACAACACATTTTTTTCGCATTCTTTGTCCAACGATAAGGGCAAGCTAGGCGTCGGCGGCATCACTTTCAACGTGATGGTTTTATTGCAACATTACCATTTTCTTGTCGCTGTCGATGCATCTGATGGCACTAGAGAGCACACAAATGCACAAGATTTACCACAATACCTATTTTGACTCGCTGGTGATGGATGACTTGAAAAATGTTAACTCATTTCTCCCTCTGCCACTGCTCCATATATTTTAAGCTGGGCGGCGATTTGTTTGCAGTGTGTTCTATTGTTTCGACAGGAGCAACACTTACAACAGTGATGAGAGATGATGTGAACAACTGACAGAAAAACGATACCTTCTTTCTCACCTTTTTCTCTCACCTAAAAAAATCAGCATGACACAAAACTCCTGCGAACTTCTAACGTACCGAATCTCATTGTTTTATATATGGACCACAGGGACTATGAGCTTAATAGAGTCAAAGAATGTATTGTTGATTGCCGACCTAGCAGCACGTTTATTTATGCAGACACCTTCGTACCTGGATGACGACACGAAAATCAGAACATAAAAAACTGTAATGCAAACAATCCATCTCGCATGTCGATTCCAACTTGTATTTCTTCCTTGAGCTTTGCCGATAAAATACCGCAGTTTTGTGGCATTTTTTATCTACATAATCATAATGCTGATGTGTGTGACCAGCCGGTGTTTCTTTTAATGTTTTTAAGAAAAAAATAGCTTTGAGTTTAGCAGAGGAAAAAAAAACCTTCGCCCATAATGTGCCACCGCAGAGTGAGACGTTTTCTTTTGATTTACGCATTGCTCGCAACGGGTTGTTTGGAGGATATGTAAGAATTATGTATGAGACTCTGCAAGTTTGTAATTGTTCGAGAGAAACAAAATCCATGTCATGCTGTGGATTTTTGAAGCGGTGAAATGGCGCTTTTGAAAAGTTTTTGGCGTCCGGGGAGTAAAGTGTGAGGATAAATGTCAGAAAAGATTTTTGATATTGCTCTACGTTGTTTTACAAAACTTTAACGAGAAAAAATTTGAGGTAATGGAATACACATTTATGGAAGAATTTATCGACTTCCAAAACCAAAAATTCATTCCAGAGTTTCATTGATTGCTATTATGTACTGAAGATTTATCCAGTCCTCTCATTTTTGAACGACGACGTCCTTGTTTTGACGGTTAAAATCTTTAGTGAGGTGGGAGCCAATATTTAATACTTGTACAAGCGATGAGTTAAGAAGAGTAAATATTTGCCAAGTGAGGAATTTGTTGAAAATGTGCAAAATATTTTAAAAGGTCTCCTCGCTGGCGAGCGACTTTGCACATTATTGTGGTCACAGTCAAAATGAGGAATTTTTCAGTTTCTTGTCTGCGTCGTGTGCTCATTGAGTGGACTTTTTTTGTAAAAAAAATATATCTACCTACTGCTACACTCCCCATAATTTGCAAATGTAAACTTTTACTTTGCTGTGAACCACATTATTATCTTCGAATCAATCAGATTTTCTTGGCTTCACTCTACCTCTTCATCTTGATGATGATCCTCATCATTGTAGTAGCATTCCATTCTCATTGAAAGGACTAATCAATGTACAATATAATCGTCTTGTAATACAGCTCATTTTCTAATTGAGGTTACCCAAACCGTAACGAACCTCAAGGACGGATTACGCAGAGCCGACAAGAAAGACGAAGACAGACAGAAAGAGGGAGACCGAAATCATGGCGATGATGATGACGACGATGACGACGGTGGGGAAGGGAAAAAATGTGAGAGTGAAAAAAGTAATCATAGTAATAAGTCGAGGTTGAGATTGAAAGTTATGTAATATGAGTTCCTCTCTCCGCTTTTTTTACTTCCCTAATATTCCCTTTATATATGCCACAACATAATCGATCATCTTGTGTGGGGTATCCACAGGAGTACGCTTTGGAATTCGGAAGAATGTTATTATGGGAACACCAAGTAGTGCAACTTTTTTTAAGAGTATGACCAAAGGATGATGATGTGGAGTTCCATACTAACCACATAAAATGTAATAATTTTTTTACACAAAAAATACCACCAAAGTGAGCAGGACACTGGGTTGACTGACGAGAGAGAAGAGGTACTTGCAACAAAGAAACAAAGTTTTGAAGAAAACACTTGCTTAATTTTTTCAGAGTTTCAAACTGTTACACATCTGAAGTCAAGTTTCAATTGAAAAATCTCTCCTTGATAAGAGCACAAAGGCTGAGAAAACTTGAATATATCTGCAATAATAGTCCTGGAGGGAATGAGAGAGAAGAGGTTCCCTTTCATTTCAAATTAGAATATGTGTGTGCGTGCGCTTCAGGTATGTATTTATTATTAGTGAAAAAGTAGTCAGGGTTACCCTGTTTATCACACATCATTTTTACCTGTTCAACCCTCAATCTTCAACTCATCTTTTTCTTTCTCTCGTCTCAACTGGAATTCATCAAAGATCCAAACAAAGTGAGTGCACAGAGTCAGTCAGTCGGTTAGTCAAGCAATCTAAAAATTATTGTTAATCACGGGACTTTTATGTTACGAATTTTTTAAACCTCATCTTCCCGATGATGATGATCAGCATCGAGTCGAGACGGAATCTGAGTCCATTATTATTGTTAACGACCCCCACAACAGGAGGAGAGAGAAGGAACTCTTTCTGCTTGTCTTCTTGAAGGAATTTTTGAGGGGAAAATGCGCGTAAGTGTTAAAAAGGAAGAATGAAAGTGGTAAATATATAAAAGTATATAAACATAAATGAGTATGTACGCCAAGCTCCCATCATCATCAGCATGACAAGGCTAAGATGACGATGATGCTCTGTGGTTCGTAAACCAGGAACAACAACAAAAATAACAGAGACTGGAAAACAACAATGAAACCATGTTTTTTCATATACCTATATAAATACATAATGTTTCTTCTTAAACGGAGTTTTATATAACAGTACAGATCGACATCCATCGACGAGAGAGAAAGAATGGTTCATTTAGATTTTTAGTGGGGTAGGAAAAGGGTTTCCCTCTTTAATTCTGGCTCAGGTAGCAAAAAAAATTTCATCCCTGGTGTAGCTCCTACCATCTTCGTACCACTCGGTTTTTTTTGTGTACATACTCCGAGAAGCTCGACTGACTGATGTTTTCTCCTTGATGATTATGATTATATGAGATGATGCAGTAGCTGGATTTTCAAAGACGAGTTGCACTCTCCCTGACTCACTGCACTTCGGAAGAGGAGGCATTTGGAGTTGCACTACATCAAAAATCTTTTTCAATAAGGGGGTAAAAAAAACGAGAGCCGTCGTGCTTGCTCATCTCTCGTGTATTATTTTCATGACGGAAAAGGAACGAGGGGTAGGTCGGGAGTCCACTCACATTTCACATAACTCATGCTACAACTCACGAATTCCATTGTCTCACTTTTTCTCTAGTCCAGAGAGTTCCTCTCCATGCCATGCACTAATGCGTTTGATGCGAAGCCATTTGCTTACAATAATGGGTACAACAATGGACTTAAAGAATCGTGTAAATGCACTAGCTGTAAATGAACAGAGCGTTAGTTCAAATGCGCATATTTTAAAAAAAATTTGTGTGTACTTTTCCGTCTCCTCCATTTTTTGTGTGTATCCCTTTTTTCTAAAGTTCTTCACTTTCTTAATGCTTTCGTAATAAATATAAATCGCGTAATTGTACAACAAAAGTGGGGGAAGAAGAAGCTTTTCTGATTTATACTTGTGCAGAGAGAAGAAATTGTGTGTTTAGAGCTGCTTAACCTTTTCGGCTGAGTAATATGGTATCGTTGAGCTGAGCGGAATTACAAAAAAAAATTCTGGAAGTCACTGAAATATGATATGAATGGAAAAGATAACGTAGAGATTTTACGTGAGTTGCGGTATGACATATTTTTGTGTGACAAAGTGGCTTTTATTACGTCAGAAAACTCGAGATTCCTCACAAAAACGATTGGAAAGATCCTTATAATTTTGACGCCAATTAGCGGGTGAAAGAGGGTTTTCTTGGTTTTATGTAAATACGGGAAGCTAGCAATAATCACACGGATTTTTTTTTCAGTTTCTTCATTATAAATAAAACTTTGTTCACGCTTATTTGTCATGACGGCCTTTTTGGGGGAAGACGTCGCCCGAGAGATTTCAAAGAAAGGGAAAAGGGCTTCACAGACTTCACTTTCTACTCTAAAATCCACATCCATGAGCATGCACACTGCGTACAAGAGTAATAATAATGTTTTGAAGACTTCCCCATAATTTTAGACTGATATTTTTTCCACATCCATTTTTTGTACACGGGCAGAATACAAAAAAAAATCTGCCTTACTTTTTCATCCTGATTGGTGATATTATGTTCGGACAGAGAAATAAAAGATCAGCTGCAAACTGAATTGATCCTTGAGAAATAACCTGGAGCAAGTGTTTTTACAGTGAGAAGCAGGTTGGAGTCTCCGTCTGATCGATACAAAGGATAGGTAGTTTCTCAGAGATATTGTTTTTTTTTTGTTTTCTCAAAACGGTCTCCCGTACAATTATACAGATGGAATGCGTTTCTTTTTCTCACTTGACTTTTTTATGAGGTTTCACTCAACAATGCCGATATCTTCGAGGAGGCGCAATTGACGCTCTCCTGGAGAAAGAAAAACACAGACTATTGACGAGAGAGCTGGAATTGTTGAGAGTTGCCTATTTCTCCTTTTTGCTTGAAAAGAGATCGTCGTCGTCGTCATCCTCATCATCATGATGTTCCTTCACTTTGTTCTTGTCCCTCTTGTGGTAGTCAATAATGAAATGGTAGGAGTCAAGTTGGGCTTTTAGAAAGAAGAGCTCCTCCTCGGGATGACGAAGTCTGTAGGTTGCGGTGTGGTGATGAATGCGAGAAAAGATGAATAAGACAAGGGCCTTCTTCCTCTCTCAGAAAGAGAATGAGCCACACCACCATAATATAGTGAACTTTACCTCTGGACAAGAATGCGCTTCACAAAAATCCTCATCATCATCTCCTTCATCTTCCTTGACTTCTCTCTGGCATTTTTTTCGCCGTGCCTTTTACTTGTTTCGGTGTTTCCCTTTTGGAGGTACATGTACCTGACAATAAAAACTATTGTGTATGAAACTTGAATCGTCCAAGTGTTTCTCTGAGAAACGACCTGCTCTCTGTTCCTCTCTCGAAAAAAGAATGACATGCACTTGTCCCTCTCTTGTTATTTTGTTATTGTTGCCAGATTAGTCTCTCTGGAGGTAGTTTTTTTTCCTGGTGACGACCTTGCACTGAAGTAGTGTAGCCGTGTAGTGGTTATAAAATGTTATAAAGACGATTGGGAAATTGAGGTAAAACGGAGGAACATGTTCCCCATCTTGATTGCCCCTTCTCTCTCTCTCTCCCTTTCTGACAGGTAATATTAACTGTCACTCAGTCAGTCACACAGGAGACAAGAGTTGCAGTGAGTTTTTTTTTCTTACATAATTTTTACAAGTCACGAAGTTCATCATTTCATTCAGAGTGAAATGGGAGGGCTCCTCGCGGTTTCCACCAATATTACAGAGTTGAGGAAAAGGGAGGAAAACAGCAATATTCACCGTCGTCATCTTTCTGAAATTAATATACTGACATGTTTTTTTTCTACTTGGAGAGTCCTAGTTATCACTGTGACAAGGTTCACCTGTTCACAAACTTGTCATTTCATTTTATATGCAGGAGAGGTGCACAATTTTGACCACCGAATGATTTTGCATTTCTTCAAAAATAACGGTGTTGACGTGACCTCAAAAATGTGGAACACAACATCCAGTAAAAATTACTCTCTGTTTACTACTCTTGCAAGCCCACTACTTCATTTTTTTCAGTCGCTATTTTTACAGCAATCATTTTGTGGAAGCAAGTTTGGGGACGTGGGCCTATCTCACCTTTTGTTTTCACTCTCAATACATAAATCTTCATAATTCTGGACGAAGCAGGAAATTTTTACAGACGACTCTGCAGTCTCAAAAATCTTCCACCACCCAACCCGAAGCCAGCAACCTACTTGCATACCTTTATTATGCAAATCAAAAAAAAATCTCAGACCTTGCCCTGCTCACATTCCCCGCACACGACGAAACCGAATGTCATTTTCTGATGCTTTCTTCTCCGCTTGTTTCACGACTACGACGAGTACGCTCTTAATAACTGCATTATGCATTGCCTTTTTCTCCACTCTAAACATAATAACTCTGTCTATAGAGATTACCTTCGAGTTGGTCTCATTGTTAGTGAAATCAGCGAGTTTTGCTGGTTACATGCTGGACAGTGACTACATAAATTGTACGCTAATAATTGTAATGCGCCGTTCTCAATTTGTGCTGCTTTGCTTAACAAAGGCCGACTTTTCGTAAATCAGTCGATTAAGCAAAGTTGTTTCTTAGCGGATGTTGTACACACTGTGGATTAGTGCACATGCCCTGATTTTGCCTGCTGCTTTACACAAATACAATAATGGCACACTGCTTGCCATTACTAAAAATACTTGTTTTTCTTTACAGAGACGAGTGGTGCAGTAGCATTTGATATTTTTCTAATTCAACATTCACTCCACTATTCTTCTCTCAAGAATAATACACTCTGTTGGGATAGATACCAGCCCGATCCCAAGCTGTATTGTCGTTTTCATAAGGTACAAAAATATTATGCATCTGACAACCAAGACGACTACCATTCTCAAGCAATGCTTTGCCCCATATCAGCAGTACGGAGCAGCTGCAGTCAGGACAACGTGAGAGGATCTCTGGATAAATCCACGTACATGCACGTCAGACTCAACAAGTTTTCAAGTCGGACCTTTTTGGAAGCCTCTCTTGGTATAGTAACAAGCAGTCGGGACGAGAGCAACTAGTGATGGTCCATACCTCGTGAGGAACGGATCTCCCTTCTCTCTTGTCACACCTGAACACACGCGGACACACGCTTGTGTTATTATTGTTGCCGACGACACGGACAACGAGTATCACACCAACAAACTCGAAAAAAAAACTCGTATCATGCGTATCTTCGAGCAACTAACTTCTCGTCTTTGTGATTGTGATGCTGTTTTGTGTAGCGACTAGAAGGGACAAAGACATGTCTTGTTCGTATTAAAATGTACTGGGGGATTTTGGAGTGAGTTTTTTTTTTGCGAAAAATATGTGATGGTTGATCTGCGTAATTGATCATTCGCCATTTCGATTAAGCGAATTTACACAAATCAGACGATGCCGGAGCCATTTAGTGAGTAGATGTATAATAGTTGAATGAAGTTCTTAGAGGGAGAATAAATTTGCAAAAGAAAAGGTTGCCAACTTCCGTTGCTGGATTGTGTGTCCGTTGACCCAAGTCGACATTGTCGACGTCGGGATGAGAGTTGAGCTTTCTTAATTTTTGTGAGAGGGGAACGGAAATTTGCGTTTACTCACACGATACTTTGATACGACTCCAGTGTGAAGTGATTCCAATGGA
The DNA here is from genome assembly GCA_027743745.1 of Alloscopus bannaensis. Classification (NCBI taxonomy): domain Eukaryota; kingdom Metazoa; phylum Arthropoda; class Collembola; order Entomobryomorpha; family Entomobryidae; genus Alloscopus; species Alloscopus bannaensis. The sequence continues at coordinate 25,698 of JAHZMW010004490.1, forward strand.
GTTGAGACAGAAAAGTTGAAGGATCATTGTCATTTCTTCAGTGAGCGTGGATTGTTGTGTGAGCTGATTTGGGCAGTTTCATTTTTGCCAGTTTTTTTTTCGTTCCTCTCGTTTGTTCTTGTGTTGAGTGGAAAGCTGTCGTGACTTGACCATGGCGCATTTACTTATGTGCTCAGAGGAAATGATGGAGGATTCTCCGGACGTGGATGCGGAAATTGCGGCAAGGATTCGTGAGAAGAGACTTTTATCCGCGCAGCTAGACTTTTCGCGGATGCAGCCTCCACTCGCATTCGCGGACCCGGCAATTGTCAACGATGCGAGGGTGTTTGAGTCCATGCTTAAAGCGGAGGAGGCTCAAGTCAACGTTCCAAACTACTTTAAGATTGTCCAGGATGACATCACGCCCGAAATGAGGCATGCCATTACCCTTTGGATGTTTGAGGTAGATTTTTTTTCCAGTTTCAACCTTTTTTTTTGCAATTGTTAATATTTCACGGATTGTTATTCGTATGGTTTCGTATGTAATTGGTAAGGTGTGCGAGGAGGAGAGCATGGACGAGCCGGTGTTTCTTCGCGCAGTCCAGTTCATGGACAGGACTCTGGCCGTGACAAAAATTAACCGGACACAGTTCCAACTTGTGGGTGCCGTTTGTCTTCTAATCAGTTCGAAAATTATTGGGACCACCCTCTCTCCGCAGAGACTGTCCTACTACACGGCTAACAGTGTGGAACCCAGTCTTCTTCTTGTAAGTCGCATAATTTATCCTCTCTTTTACATTACTAATGTTCCCTGCTGTTATCCCATTCGATCGCTTCCTGGTCAGCGTAAAGTATTTCTCTTTCATAAGTGTGTGGCCGGACTAATGATTGTCGTCATTTTTGTTATTGTGAGAGTTCGTGCTAATCCTCTGCAAAATGTTTGCACAACAGTCTGATAAGAGGTGGTAAACACAGGTACCTACATGCACATACATATGGGATGCACGATGTCTACACAACATTTTACAAACTTTTCATTCATTCTTTTTTGGGGAGATTTGCTCATTCATGAGCATTATTTTGCAACGGTAGCGGAAAGCATTGATTTCACGTGATTCTTGTACCGACTTTTTTGCACAGAAGGAAAGTATGCCGGTCTACTCCATGTTTGTTTTTCTTGAAAGTACACATTCCATAGCGATTCCGGTATATATCGTCACCGATAAAATGCTGTATGTCAAATATTGACTTTCTCTCAGGCAAAGACGGTGAGATGAGCTGGCCAGAGATTCCATCTGAATACATTAAATTGACTCAATATAAGTATATTGAGTCATAAAATATTGGAGAATGTATTTGTTTTATACGGATGACACACATTGTGTATACTTAAACAGAAATGATACACGAAAAAAATTACGTAGAAATTTTCGGGAAGTTAGACGTCTGAAAATGTGGACTCGGACGTCTGCACAATCATTTTAAAAGATGTAAACTCTTTTTATTGAATATGGATTTATGGAGAGGATGTAAATAAGTATGGACAACCACTCAATTCCATTTTTCGATTGAAATAGGTAGTTCCTGTGCCACACATAGAAAAGATGAATAGAATCGTATTTGACTTGATTTTTTCGGACAAAAAAAGTCCACTCCTTGAACCAATCCTTTAAAAATGTTGTATTCCTGTCTTTCCCTTCTTAATCAATGATTCCCTTATTCCTCACTTTTTTCCGTTGTATATTTTATATTTATCGCTTCCTCATTCCCGTCATCGTCCGACGTGAAGCATGCAATTCATTGTGGATCCTCCTGCGTAGTTTTACACCAGAGATCACGAAGAAGGGAAGCGAGAAAAGTTATAAAACGTTGTCTACCTCCACTCATTTATATCTCTCTTTGTGGCAACAATAATCTGCTGTTATTGCCATGTCATAATCCAAAATGCTGAGAGGCTTGTGTGAAGTGTGATTCAGTTTTATTCTCGTAGTTCTCCTCCTTTTTTATTTTCTTCCGAAAAAATATCCTGGGAAGACTCTCGCTGTGATGAGCTCTCTCACAGTTAGCATTCTTTTCTCTCACTCGCAACTCCGCTAGCACGTTCGGCTTGATTTGAGCTCACAACTTGAGTCCAGTGGTGAACGCTCCCTTAAAAAATTTTTATTTTCAGAAAACAAAGTTGCATGCTACAGAGTGCGTAAGGACATTTCCTTGACTTAGAATTGGAACTTGAATAATATTTTTTGTCATAGCACATAGCTTAACACATAGCTTCTATCGACGAGCGCAAAATGAGAGAGCTTATTTGAAGGACCTTGTTACCAAACTTTGTATTTATGATACACACAGGCCCCTCGAAACACTCCTCGCTCATAAAATACTTACCTTTTTCACGCTAAGATAGATGGATTTTTTTTGTTATTTTCTGCTCCTGCTTCTCCTTCTCCTGGTGGTGGTACATTTTCGAAAATCATTTTTTTCTCAGAAGTCGCTCATAATTCCTTCTTTTTTTGGGTTGCTCACTTAAATTTTCCGACAACTAGTTGCTTTCATGCCTCTCTCATGTTGAGAAAAAATGTATGAAATGTGTTGAGCATGTACCAATATAGATTGGGATTTTTTTCTCTCCCTTCCCCCTTTTCTCTGAGCCTTATTATAAAACATTTTTAAAGGGAGTTATTTTTTACCCTAAAGTGTGAAGGATGTTGGAGAGTTTAATAAGTCGAAAATAGATCACAGAGTGTTAAGCTTCGAGTGTATCACGACCATTATTGACTGACCAATTAGTACAAAGTCGTCGTCTCAATGTTGACTCGATTGTTAGGACCTTTTTCCCATTTTCACACTTGGCATAGTTGTTGTTATTCTACAAGACAATGGCTTTCTGTGTGATCCACAGAATGAGGATCCCGCACATTAAAAAAAATGAAACTTCTCAACTTGGAGTCTCTGGAGAGCTGAATCCTCTTTGTATTTTTGCTGGTTGAGCAAACTCACATCCATTTATGACCTAGAAAAAGTGATTGGTTTTTTTGCTGCCTTATCAGCGAAGCAAGTCGATGATGCCGCCTTTTCCAATGGATGAGCATATAGTATCATCCATCAAAGCAAACTTAGTTGACCAAAGAGTCGAGAGGGAGACAAGAAAGAAAATGTGTGAGCTTATGGATCCCTCCTTGTTTCATGCGAACACCGCATTTCTTCATACTGTGTCAAGTTAACCTTTTAAAAAATTAAATGAGAATGAGTGCATCGATCAGAGAAGTTTGAGCGCGACTCAGAGTCATGGGCGAAACGGTCAAATATGTTGTCCTCTTACATGGTGAAATATTGAAAGAAACGCTGATAAGCTCGTTTCACAGAACTCTTTTTTCATACTTGTATGAATGAAGGTTTTAACACGACGGAGCAAAGATGACATTTTTTTTCTGAGCTCGTATCTCTAGTCACATTTCCGCTCGTTGCCATTACAAGACGATGGTTGGGATCTCTCGGCTGGAGTCTAATAGGATGTGGTGAATTGTCGCATTTTTTGTAAATGAAACACAAGATTGCTTCATGTATAAAAAGTTGAGAATATAAGTGTTGTTTTTTTTTCGATTACACGAGCAGCTCTTTCTCATTGCCTTTGGCTTTCTCAACAAATTGTGGACCCACTGCAGGGATTTGCAGAGATTTTCCACTTGAAGCTTTTCTCGATTTTTTTAAAAATGCTGTATTTTATGCATAACAAGATGGTTATTTAATCGAGAACATCATGTCGTATCCACTGTGCATAAATAATCAAGTGAAGTGAGTAGCATGAAGGCTCAAGGAACGTGAGAGAGAGAAAGAACTCAGAGGCACTTTACAACTCCAATTTTCAAATGGTTAACTGAAGAGTTTTAAAGATATTACATATAGATGGATATCTCTTCCCATTTCTCCCTCTCTGACGCTGGTTCCTCTTCAGCTTGTAATTTAATTCACAAAATCTCTCGAGGAACGACACTTTATGTTGATTGCTCCTGCCAACTCTTTGCTCTCACTGGATGAGGGGGCAACGGAGCAGCTAGTTTGTTTAAGTGGTTATCATTTACTTTGATGAGATGCATGCGTAAAATACTTTAACCGATAGTGATAAGCAGCCAAGGACACATAAAGTCCTGAGAGATGTAAGCAAGAGTTGAAGTAGGCATTTTTTCTCGTCCTAGAACTAATCTTGTTCCTGTATCCGACTTTTTTAAAGGCATCTCTTCATTTGTACCTTTCAGTTCAAGTGAATATGAATGATCATACTTTGACTAATATTCACGAATTTTTGTGATGTACACGCTCCATTACTGCTGGAGATGGAAGATGAAACATTTAAAGTTTTTGCTCCCTATCCACCACGCTCCTTCGATTTTCGGATTAACTGATTAGTTCAGAGGCTCTGGTCGGCGTGCAGCTGTAAGGTCATTGCATTCTCGTAATCGAAATCATGCTGAGATTGCGGGATTTACTAAAGTGCTCTCTCCACCATGCAGCACATGTTACAAGTGTGGACGGCTTGTGATTTTTTTTTGCATAAAATATAGAACAAAAGATGGAGAGACTACATGCACGTTTTTCAGCTTTGTTGTTGATCTGTCTAATGTACGCGATTATGCTGTATTATGTCACTCCTTTTTTGCATATTATTATTATCAGTCATTTGCTTTATTGATTCAACACTTTTTTAGACATACAAAGGACTTCGTCTGATAAGTTGTGTGTGACGCGACAACACAACTAGCAGTGCCTCACAAATGCAAATTTCTTTCTGTGTGTATATCTGTCTGTGTCGTCGCACTTAAACTTTAATGGCTCACACATTTTTGTTTATTTCACTTTTATTGTCGTCAAACATGGCAATTCATTTGTGGAGGATTCACGTCTTTTCATGCGGAGTCAGTATGGAGGATGATGCTCAATCATCAATTTGTTTTAAAGGCGTAATAAATGTGTGGTCAACGACGCTTGAAATACATTTGAAGACGCCTTATATCCTTTTGCGCATTTATGAAACGATTCCAGCATCACTGTATGAGTGTGGAACAGATTCAAACATTTATAACCACTTTACTCCGAACTGTGGCGACTGCTGGGACGCAGCTGCTCGTTACACATATTCTTCGTGGATTGACTTGACATTGATGTATACTGTGCAATTAGATTCGCTGCATCATCTCCTCAGCATCCCACCGCCGGTGCAAATCATGAAAAATGTTCGTGTTAAAGGGCCTTGGCGAGATCGTTGCGGCTCATCGTCTGAGAAAAGAAGCGTGACGTGACATGATTGTGCGACCGCTGAGTGTTTTGATTTTTCATTAATGGCTCGTCGACAATTCTCCTCATCCATCCATCTCAGCCGTCGAGCATGCTTTCCTTGCCATAAATGTAGTATCCGCGTGGCTTGATCGTCGTTTGACATGAAATCCTTTAATAGATTCTACCTTATAGAGATATCAACAGTACTGTGTGTTCCTACCCCGGTGGTGGGATGACTAATGTGATGTTAACTCGTTTTTAATTTTTCTTTCTTTTCTCTCTCAATTTTACCATTTTTTTGTCTAATTAAACACCAACTGATATTTTTTTTTGTTTTTTTTTTCTCTCTGCGCAGGAGTGGGAAATGATGATCCTGTCAACATTAAAATGGGACGTTTATGGTCTCGTCCCCAGTGATTTTGTTCAGCATATTCTTCTCAGACTGCCGAAAAACTTGTGGAATAGCGCCGCCGTAACGGATCGGATCAAGACACTAACCGCCTACTGTGCTACAGGTAAATCAGTCTTGACTTTTTTCATCTAAAAAACAGTTTGTTGTGAATAATATATATTTTATAGATAGAAAAAAAATTGGACAAAACTCGTTGCGCAGCATAAATTGCTGTTCTTTTTTTGACTGTTTTTAAGGACTACACTGCTTTTTCCGTATTACATGAATTTATGTAGTTCGTCAAGATTTTCTTTGCGTTTTTTTCCACGTTTGGCGTATACTTCAAATACGAGCGATTTTTCATTTTCTTCTTCTCCTTCACTTTGAACCCTTTGTAAGAAGCTCAGAGAAAACAGAATGATTCTCATCTCTCTGACAGCAACATTTTGATCAACATGTCTGATGATGTTGATGACGACAACTCTTTCATCCTTTTCCCATACCTATATGTACTCACAAGTTTAGGTATTACACAACGTAGTGATCTTGATTTTAAGAGAAAGAGCTCTACTTCTTTCTGCTCCTTCTTCTTCTGATGACTGACTTTTTCGTCTTTTTTTGTAGGCACAAAACAATGTAGCGCAACTTGACGCACACACTACGAATATTATAAGAAACACGTATTTTACTCAGATATACCCATCACCGCGACGAAACTACGTAACGCAAGGCGTTGTACATACATAAAACTCATCATCATATCATATCATATCAATTTTTTTTTCTCTTGAGAGATTGAAACGAATAAAATAATATTTGCACCTTTCAGTCATACATTAAAAAGAGGTGATGTTCACTAAGAACAATTACTTGTTCTTCATCTCCCTCCTCAATATCTATCTCACTCTGAAGCTCTCGAAAAAAAATCCCGGTATGAATTCAGGTTTTTCTGGAAGAATTTTGTCCTGAAGCTTTTATTTTAGCTCGTGAAATGTAATGATGATGACGGCGCTCTGGGTATGTGGTCAACATAACAGCGTATTTTGCTGCTCAGGAATTTCGACACTGCTCTCACATAACTCAGTCACACATTCTTTGTCAATGAATATATATACGTAAAAAAGATCAAGTGAAAAGTTGTAGGTAACACAAGGTCCATAGGTGGTTTGGTTCTGGTTTTTCGTTTACGCATTCAAAGACGCTCAAAGACAGTATCTCTCAGGTATTATTTACCTACGTGTCCCCGTTCCCAATTTTTGTTGGTGCATTAAAACTGGGAGCTAACTCTGTGTCGTGTTTCATTGTTTAGAAAGAAAACTATTTGGATTGATTGATTTACTTTTTTTAAAGAGACACACGTAATATCTTTGTTGTGTACATTACACCGATATCATTCTGAAGGGATGGCGAGGTGGTTTTTGTAGCTGAGACGAACTTCTTTGCTGCGTATATGTACCTACAATAATCTTATCTGTTTTGTAACCTGGGAGTAACAGGTTGTCACCGTGATCTCGGTCCCTCTCATTCAATATTTTATTCTGTCTCGATACTTCATTCATCATTATTTCACCCCTTTTCTATCTAATTCATTCAGTCAGCAATGTTAATGATGACACGACACCAAGTGATATAGGTGTGGGAACGGAATGAAGCGTCTCAATAATTTTTAAAAACTTGCTCTCTCTCTCTCTCTTTTTGTCAATCCCTCTTTTTTTTATTGTTGTACTCGTTTTTGTCGTGATTTTTTTCCCAATATCGGAGGCATAATGTAAATTTTTATACGCACATCACAACATCAGAACCACTTCATTCTTCCATTCTTTGACTAAAATAAAGTGTTCAATTCATCAATATCATTGTCCCTCTGAAAAATCTTGTGAGTGTCCTTTGCACATCTGTCCTCTGAGTTTGCGCCGAATTTATGCTTTTTGTTTTAAAGGAATTATTACGAGGTAAACTGATCACAAGGATGTTTCGTCTTCATTCTCGTTTGATTGTTCCCACAATGTTGTGTGCAATGCTCATTGATTGTTAAGCATTTATTTCACCCGTGGCAGTTCATCAGCGATAACCACATACTCAGCGAGGTAAAAAACTCATCGGGCCGAAATCAGGAAGAATGTGAGCTCTCTCTCTCTCTCTGCCTTTTCCAACTTTCTGAATGATTTCTGTACAGTGATGGGCCTGTTTGTCGGTCGGTGGGCTTGTTAGTTAGGAACCTCATCGGGATTGAGAGAGCCGGTCACGATTTCTCTTTACCTGGTGCTGCTCTTTCTGAGGCTGCTGCTAATGCGCCATTTCTGCCACAACGTAATATCTGTCTACTTATAAGCGTGGATTGTTCGAGTAAACATTCTCCACTAGGACTGACCACTATTTGTATATGCAAAATGCGATGTGTGTAAGACATTCCGCCTGCTGCTTCACTTTCTTCATCTCCTCACGTATGCCGTACGCGATTAATGATAGGACGACTTCAAAAGTCAGCTGCCCCACCACAGGACAGTCTTGAGATGGGCACACACTCAAGCAAGTCAAGAAAGATATGATGCGAAAATGTGAATACTTCCTCGTGATCAGCAGCACTAACATCCTTGTAGTACTCCTTTCGCTGATTAAAAATGATAATGACCAGAGAATGTGTGCATAACCCTGGTTTTTGGTGTGTGGTGCAGCTCACATTAGGAAAAGCAAAGGTATTTCTGTGGGAAGCCAGTTCAGAGGGAAAACCTGAGTAGAAAGAAGTCTGAGAAATCAGTGTGTTCCTCGCCTGACATGACAAAATCATCATGATGAGCAATTGAAAATTGTGAGGAAAACCTTGGCTTTTTTCTGAGGATCATGATAAAATTCAGGATCCTGCCAAACACTCTTCACATCTCCGAAGGAAAGGAGAGAGAGAAAGATTGTACGACAAGTAAATTATGTACACACCACTTGGCCTGTCCCAGGACACCTTTCAAAGAGAGAGGCTCAATTACTCCGATAATATTCACCACTGTCATATAATATACATTTTTAATCGACTTGAGCAAATACTCGCTCGCTAAAGTTGTATCGAACGGAGCAAATGAAGTGGCCATTTGTACTCACTCAGTGGTTCGGCGTGTTGCGCCATTCTCGTAATAAGTAGACGGATAAAATGTTGAGATTGGCAATTTTTTATTTGGGAAAATTAAAAGCTCCTTAGTCTCTCCTCTCTTCACTACACTGATCAGCAAGCCATTCATTTAGCTGAAGCCCGTCTCTTTCTCTTCGCTAACTGTAGTAATGAAGGAATGCAGAGTTTTGTGAGTGGGAAAAGGAATTTGTACGCAAGATTTTTGTTTTCAACTCCTCCTCTGATCATGCCGACATTTCGTGGTAATTTTCTGTAGGATAGAACAAGTTACCAGGATTTTTCCCAATTCAGAAGAGAGACAATGCTCAACTTCATTATAAATTGGGAATCCGCTCGTGTGTGTACTATATGTGCGTTGTAAAATTGAATCGCATTTTTTTCTCACGTAGTGCACACACTCGCGGAATTTTCTAAGATGCAGATATTTTATGCGGGCAGAAGAAGAGATTCTTGCTTTCCAGAGGAGAATGAGGAGGTTTGGTTGTTGTGTGGCGAAGCTCACGGGATCCATTGACATGTTAATCAAATAATGATAACGAAGGTTGAGTAAGCGACAGGGGGTTGGTTTCTTCCTTCCTTCCGTGAATGCTTTTTACAGAGATGAGCATGTGGTGGTGGTTGCACAAGTTGATTGGAGGTCGAGCTTTGATTACGCAGGTAGTCGTGTCATATAACGATAAAAGAGGTTGTATAAGCTGCACTTTTTATTAGTTTGATTCTGACTTTCAGCGTCTTCCTCCTTGTCTCTAAGTTATGCAACTCTTTTTTTCTTTGGCGAGGGTGGTTTTTTTTACAGAAGAAAACAGTTTCAAACGAGCCAAGGAGAGGGTTAAACGCATTGATTGAGAGAAGCAATCTTTCCTCCCAAGAAATGTGGCGTTTTTCACCGTTTTGTGGTTTTGACCTGAAGGACAGGAAAAAATAGTGCAATTTCGTGTCTCTTTTCTGAAAAACTTGTTCATTCCAAGAAATACTCTCAAGTCTTCATTCATTTTTGATTGTGAGCAAAGCGAGTCGTCGTCTCCTTTGTGTGACTGACTTGATTTACTCTTGTAAAATAGCCCATTTTGTCTCATTATTGCTCGCGCTCTCCCTCGTCGATCATCTTCTCCTCACTTTTCGCTGGGCGAAACGTGTTATTTGCTCCTTATCTCGATTCTTTTGTTCTCGTAATAAGGATGGCTCCTTTTTCCACCCTTAATGACTGAGGAGGTCGTGTGCAGGTGCAATTCCTGTCGTATACTTTCGTCTTGTGCATGATTATTGCTTTCAGATAAATTGGAAAAATGTATTGCAAGGTGGTCGACTGTCAGTTAGCTAACCTTGTGACTTATGCTGCATTTATGGTCGATGAGAACAATGGGGAGAAGGATGGACGAAGAGAGTCTGCACAGAAATATCGTTCTCCGTTTCTCGTTTGTCAAGTCCAAGGCAAAAGGCTCATTTGGCACATCTCTTGAGGCACGCACAATGTGCACATTATTATCCTTAAGGCTTCCAAAGGTTTCACAGACTCGATCCTCCTCGACTCATTACAACTTGCGTAATAAAGTTTGAAGTTGCTAAAACGTCGAAACCGGAATGTTTTATTTCCTTAGTTTCCTCTCATCATAATTGATTTTTAAAAGGGGGAATAGAGAGAGTGAATCCCTTTTATGATTATTAGTCATTAATGTGTGCCGAGATAAGTCGAGTGTTTTGTTTCTCCGAGGACCTCCATGATGACACTTGTTTAAAAAAAACTCATTCTCATTTTTTTCTCTCTAAACAATATTACACATGCAAAGAAATTTGTAAAGAGATGTGAAGACGTGCGTACGTACACTTGTACTTTTGTGTAAGTGTGGCCTTTGTTGAAAAAAAACTCGCTAATTTTTATTTGCTGTCAATTGTTTTCGAGTAATGATTACGTATTATTTTGTGCTTACAAAGGATCGAACAATATGCTTCTCCTCGTAATAAATAAATGTAAAGTCTCTCTCCAATTGGCAATTAGTGCTGTTAGGGGAAACAGCTTTTTTTGGAGGCGAATACAGTGTTAAACTGTTCACCCACTGGGCAAGGTCAGAAGGGCTTGAGTTATACCTTTTGACCAACGGCCAGACCAACATCGACCGAGCGTCTGCACCGACGTATGCACACAGTGTCAAAGGTATTTTTTCCCAACATTTTTGTTACCATTTCCTAATCACATAAGTGATGATGATGCTCTGATGCTGGCAGTATGCTCTCAAAGAGAGTGATTTTTGCAAGGCTTTTTTCGTCCTTTTTTGTTGTATGTGATACGATCATAATTAAGTAGGCGCAGTGAGACGACACCATGTGTTGAAGGTGAAGTGAATGAACAGGTGGATGGATGGACAGATGAGTGTGTGTGGACACCACAGACGAATCTCTGTGAGGAATCCGGCCCATTCAGCTCATCTGGTTCATTGTCAATAGATAATATATAATGGTGGCACGTCTACTTTATGACTTACTCTGAAATATTTGAAGAGAGCAACGAGATGAAAAAAACAGCTTCCAGAGAGAGAGAGCCAATCCAGATCACTAATGAAAGGGTCGATTTTTATAACAGCAAAAAAGAATTTATCTACACAGATTTTACCTCTCTGATAGTTGTATCCACATAGCTGCCTCTATTTTGACATCAACTTTTGTGAGGAGCGCAATTAATTAGAATGGCAAAAGTTCCAGTCAACTTTTGCTTTGTAAAAATAGGAATGACTTCTTCCATCTTCATGATAAAAAAGCTAATGATATGGCATGTGCACATGTCACTGAAAGCAGAGAGAGAATAAAAAAACGCGAAAAGAAATCAGGTTCACTAGTTCACACAGAGACGACGCAAAGGCGTACCTAAACGCTTTTTGTAGGTATCTTCTGTTGTGTCTAGAAACAGGGGCTTGTCACTCTCGCCTTTTCGATAAGCTACCTATCACCTATAGGAAGGGCTGCCGATAATATGAGCGTCTCAAACAATTAGTTGCCTTTATATCATGTTATAAGCGTTGGCAAAAGGCACACTCAGAGATTCCAGTGGGTCATCGAGTCATTCAATCAGTTCAGAGAGATCTGTTGTGTGCTACGTTGTAGGGATCGTATTTTACATTTACGTCCCTTCTCACCATCTGTTGTCCATCACATTCTCGTCATCATTCGAATTCCACGTGAGTCCACAAATCTCTCGCTGGACTCTAGTTTTTTACAGAAATCTTTTTGTGTAAGCATTTACCACACCAACTGTTGGACCTCTCAGATGAAGAGTGTGAGTGTATGTGATTGATGAGACATAAAAATGGTATTATCGGGGAAACAAAAGGTTGCGAGCGCTGATTTGCGTATTTGCATTAGGAACCACTCTTGTATTCCACCTGTTTCCCCCCTCACCTCAAGTCACCTTGCAAGTTCGCCTGACGCGAAGACGAACTCAGCATATGTTGTTATTTTCCAGGCACATTCCCGTGTAATTGCTCCCAGCACGTTTGTCCGAAAGAAAAAAAAGGCAACTGGAGAGATTGGTTTGATGGCGAGTGTTAAGTAGACACATACTGGTTGAATGGGCGAAAGTTGAAATAAAATGTTTTTCTAAAAACATTTGTAAATCAGGGTGACTTGGTGTCCGTAGCTTATTTTAATGCTTGTCTGACACAAAGAGAAAGAATAAATATAGTTCTTTGGTAGGGGTGCGTCCCGCTCCAGATGCAGCTAGACGTATAGATGTACATATTATGTATGTATACGCTCTGAGGTTGGAGAACATGTGAAAAAAAATCATTGCTGGAAAATGTTGAAGACATGTGGTGTGCAGATCAGAGATTTTTTCATTCCAACATTCCGAGTGCGCCGTTTGCCGTTTAGGTAACAAGAAAGTGGTAAAAACCAGTGACAGGTGTTGTTGCTGAACATGCTAAACGACCCAAGGTTCACTCTCTCTCTCTGCACAATTTTTTTCTCCTTTGGAAAATAAATGGAGCGATTTCACTCTCACTTTAGTTGAATGCCTCTTTTTTTTAAAACGCAGAGATATCCCAATATCTGTTTACGTCCAGATTGAATTCACTAAAACCGAACAGTATCCCAATCTGAACAATTTTTTTTAGACCATGTCAATGTCTCGTAAACCAAGATGAGTCCCCTTATATCACAATAGTGTTGTCCAAGACTTGAAGAAAGTGGGGATAGAAAAAAGTGTAAAATTTTGAAAATGACGAGAGAGAGAGAAAAAAAACGGCAGCTTTTTCTTGCTAATGTCGCTTCGAAAGAGAGCACTCGTAAAGTAATGGGCAATAATAATCTCTCGTCGGAATAGCACACACACACACAAGTTTAGTGATGAAGATGCTTGTAACAGGTGGCCTGATTCCTATACAACATTTATTGTCTACAAAAAAAATCATTTTGCTCTTCTCCCTGATTTTTTAGGGGGAAATCACAGCAAAAAAAAATAGTTTCAAGGGTTATGGAAGTATTGAGTCTAAAAGCGACAGCCGGAGAGGTGCACACACACACATTATGTATTTACAATTTCATTGGTTTGAAGACAGCACATCTGTAAGAATGCGTCCAGTTTAACCTGTTCATTGATTGACAAAGCGTTTAATAGCAGAAAGGCGCAATAATATGGTCAAGAAAGAAGAATAAGAGCTTCTGCTACTGCTCCTGTTATACTTCTAATCTTTTTTTCTGCCCGAGTGAATTTGTTCTGGTGGTGGAACGCGTAATAATCATAATAATATTATCTCTCTCGGGCCTGTTCTGCTTTTTATTTCGTTTGTCCATTTCCAAGAGAAATGACCGACGGGGATTCCTCATCTGTTCGTCTTCGCATTCTGAAGTACTTTGTGTCTCTCTCTCAGACAAGAAACAGTGTAAGCTACAGGATTTGATTTTTAAAAAAAGATTTCAAGATGCGCACGCACAATGTGGCGCACTCTCCTCAAATTCATTTTCACCGGAGTTTTTGTAATCCAGATTTCTGCTGGAGAGTTGTCCTCTTTTTTAAGGGCATCTCTGAAGACGTGAAGCGTCCTTTGGCTGCTTTCTGCGAGAGAATTTTCAAAGGAAAGAGAGAGAGAGGCCATTCCAGGTTTATTTGATGGGCTCAAAAGTTGCTCTCCTAATTTTTCCCGTCTTCACCATCATCTTGACTGCGCAGCCAGTGCTTTCGTAATTGCAATGCATCACAGTTACACGATCCTTTTAGATCGGAGAGGATGAGCCTGATGATGATGAGTGGAATGTGTGAGACCTGGTGGCAGTGATTATATATTGTATCTTTAGACTGCTTCACGTCTCTCTGTGAGCTGCTGCTGTTGCGGCAGATTTCCCCCTTGTTTCGTATGCAAATTGCTCTAGAAACTGAGAATTGTTTAATGATGCTGCAAAGCTGTTGTTTGCCGTTCCAATATGCTGGCGATAGCATAAGTAATGGACGAGTTGTTCCTTGATTCATTAAATACGAAAAGATGAAGAAAAGTTTTTTTTTTCAAATCTTTTCTATCTCTGAGAGATGGAAAGGGCGAAAAAAATACTACTGACCGCAGGAGCTGCTGCTGGCAAAAAAAAAGTGTTTTGGTTAAATTCTCTCTTCGTATTCTTGTTTGACTTCGTTAAGACTTCGGTATGAATGCACACACGCATGCATACGTCTTCACTTTTTTCATTTGAATTCCAGAACAAGACGAGAGACAGCCCCGCTCATCAAAAATAGGTGAAAACGTCTGGGATATTTGCTCTCACTTAAACACCATGATGACCATTGATAATTACTTGAAAATTGAGTAGCAGATTTTTATTATTGGCCAGAAAGATGGGCAATGAGAATACGACGCTTTTATGGCGAAAATAAGTATCTTTCGAGTTGAGAGCAAGAACAATCATGCAAGTCATGCAATCCTTTGGTGCACTTCTCCGAAAAAAAAGTTTATTTTTACAACAAAAAATGTGGAGAAGTAGCCAATCTTTGGTATTCTCAAATCAAGACAAAAACAACAAGAACCACTTATTATATTCTTGTATCAACTGCGAAGCGAGTTATGTGATAAACTATTCAATTTAAGGGAAGCACGTGCCTCGCTTTGGAATCGGCCTCAAAAAGGTTTAATCGACAAATCTGTGAAATTTTTGTCCTCTTGTTGATCCAATCCAATTATTTTATAAATTAATCCAGTTTTCCTTCTCTCTTAAACATTTTCCTTAATCCGCGTATAAACGAAGAAAACATCGAGATAAGTTTATCTTTGTATGGCTCTTCTGAGATATTTGTCGATTAGATGTAAATGTGGTCCTATTTTGCATTCCTTCGTAGACAAAGTTTTATTTTGACACAGTCACAGATATACGCACCGATCTCCCTTCGTATCATGCCTCGAGAGAGCAAAAGTATGACGATATGTGCTCATCTATAATGGTCATCATCCTCATCATCATCCAATTACGTATGCAGAGAGGAATATTAGATCATGCGTAATTATTACAGAGCTTTCCCTTCTCTCCACTTTTCTTCTTTTATCATCCCCGAGGCTCAACTTTGCATGCGTGTATTCAGTGGTCGTCATATTCCATGTTTTCAACAGTAAAAGAGGGACTTTTGGTAGGTACAACATCATCATGATGATGATCACCAAGAATTTATAATCCGTGTTAATGTTGTGCACTCCGGAATGCCGTTCACAGAGAGCTCACCACTCTCCCTTTATTCTTCTGTGATTCGTCTGAGAAAATCCACCTATTCGTACATTGATATGAATTAATTTGAATATTGTATGAATTAATTTCGATGCCTCAAAGGTTTACCTCGCATTCCTTTGAGTAGGTCAGGCTAGTTTAGAAACAATACTCATTTGCTTATAGAGATGCGTGTACACCAACAAATCTGTTGCCTCATTACCACTACGCGGTCTTTATTTGTGGTTGAAAAAGGATGTAAATTGCACATTCTATGAAATCCACCCGAGGATGTCGATATTGCCGAAGTCAGAGCGAGGGATGACGAGAGGCTCATTGTAGAGAAAGGCATGAAGATGCAGAGGAAGCTACTCTCATGGTTCCATATTTCTGGAGTCTCAAATTGCCCTGTGTCTCAGAGAAAGGGGAGAGTACACAACAAATGGCAATATTCTTCTCCCTTTTTTTTCTCGCTCGCGAACATTGTGAAGTGTGTGACTTTCGTGCAACATCAGTGTGATTTGTGAGATGGCGAAATTCTTTCCCAGGAAATCCGCTAAAACAAGGCGTGGACCGCTTGATGTAAGTATTTTCTTTATTGGTTTGGCGCAACTGAAGATTAATTGGTTACACGTCGTCCTCAATGTGTTCGTATATATGTACATTATAAAGCTCCATAGTGTATGGACGAAACACCCGAAACCAGGACAAGAAGTTGTGTGCGTTTCAGAATACGGTGACTCGGAACAAGAGAAAAGAATCAGGTTTTCTTTGCTGGCTCCCTAACTCGTATTGAGTTATACGACATTATTTCAATTTCTTGTAACTATTCACGCGAACACATATCTGAGGGATGTGTACACACATGTATTTGTGGGTTGATGTGAATTTTTTCCATTTCTTCTCAGCGTATCCAGGGAGATTTTGGCGTAGGGAAATTCTTATTCTCTTGGTTTGACAAGAGCTCAGCATAAATTGTTCCAGGAGGCTGAGTAAGTTTGCACGAAGTTTTAATTTAGTTAAACTCATACCATCATTACTAGAGATCGACTCGAGATTGCCCACTAATAAACTACGCTTAGACAATACAGGTGGAACACTCAAAAGTGTCTGTGGGAATGAGGATAATATAGAAAAAAGTGCTTAATTTCTATTGCAAATACGCTTTCCCCGTGAGAGAATGTGGCAAAAGTATGCAAAGCGAGAGAGTATGAAAACTGGTAAATAATGGTGTTTTTTTTGGTTCTCTTTGTGTGAAAGCAGTAGGTATTTTGTGTCCACGAGAGGTACTCCTATCTCGTGAATCTTGTAAAAAAATTCTAGTAAACGTGTGTATCGCACACTCACTCCACAACTTGTGTAGGTATATAAACACATGCTTTCATCGTCCTCCCATCACCTTCCCAGCGGCAAAGCTTTTTATATTACGCATATTCTCGCCACCACACAACCACCTCGATTCTCTCATGCTTAAAAGATTTCTTTGTTTCACCGTTCAACACACCACAACTCCATAAAGCTACAAAAAATCGTCCTCATTCCGTTCATCGTGTTTCGATGAAAAAAAAGAACGAGAGAATCTTTTCAGGAGGCATATTATTGATAATACCAATAATATGAGGATGACTCTTCGATATGCGTGCCTCTGGCTTTTGCTTACCGTCCAAAAAGCAACACTTTTTTTCTTGAGTTGAATCATCATCGTGATTATGGTACTGCTGATGTTGAGACTAAAGCCGCCCTTTTTTATAAGCGGTTTGTACTCATAGTGTACCACATCATGATGATCATCTTTACGTGTGTGTGTGTGCGGATATAATACAAACACAGACTCCTTCAATTATTAATAAGGTCCGACTTGCTGATCTTCACTGATTTGATTACTCTCCTCCCAGAAAGCCGTCTCTTCAACAAGTCATCATGATCCAATGTAATGGAATTTGATGATGATTACCTTGACCAGGTAGCTATATAACTTTTTTTGGTGTGCTAGTTTCTTGCTGGGTTTTTTGTTCTGGGATGTTTTCCAATGGTATGGTTGGTATGCTTATTGTGAGGCATTCTCTGTGAGTCGTAGCGTAATAAATAATTATAGGATGACGAAGACGACGATTGCTGTAAGTACAGAGGGAGAGAGTGGCTAATCAGTTTGATTTTTTGTGGATCATCATCATGATAAACACGCACCGTAGAGCAACTGCGCATTGAAACTCTTTCCTTTGTCCCATTTGAGAATGTGAGTTTATCCAGTGTTTTTTGAATGGGGATTCCATACCGTTCAACGGGATTTACTGTGCTCTTTGTGGTTATGTAGAGGGCGGAAAAATTCATGGAATTCCTTCGTGTTGTGAAGGAAGTACCTACTCATCATGTATCATCATGCCCCAAAAAAGCGAGTTGTTTATCGGAGAAATTCTCGCGAAAAGTTTTGGCACACACGTGCCTTCACTTCACTGACTCCGTTGTCCCAACGACTTCCGGCATTCTCGGACATTCTCCGTAATAACTCTTTGGAGCTTTTGTAGTTTCGTTAATTGTGAAGATTCTCATAAAAAGTCAACTTTTTCTCGTTTTTTTGACAGAAGACCAATCCTTCTCACAGATTGGCAGCAGCTCACTTGTTCTCTCTCTGTATATGTTTGCGGCGATACAAGGTTGTGAACATTTATCGCCTGTGGTGCTCCGAAGCCACTCTCGCCATACATCCATACTCTACCCACTGCACTTAAAAAGGTGTAAAACTTCGGCGTAGGTACCTAACCTTAGTTTAAAAGTTGATCAACTTAATAAGCCTGAAAAAAGTACAACTCGTCGTTTCTCTCTCTCTCGCGTTTGAAAGCTTTAATTTATGTTTTTATTGAATGAGAAACGATGAAATAATGGATGATTTTCGGGTTCTGAGTTCGATCGGGTTATTATACAAACACTATGTCGTTTCATACATTTCAGAATGACTGAAACTATAAAGAAAACACAGCCGTGGGATAAAACACACTGAAATGAATGAGCATTTCTCTGGGGTCAGAGAAATCAAGGCATTTTTACAAACACACGTATTCCCTCCACACAGGTGATGTTTAATGGTGATGAGTGGAGCTGGGTGCGGTACAGTGGCTAAACTGGTCCTGATTATCAAATGGTCTCTCTACACTCCAATCTCGCAAGCATAAAATACCCAAAAGATGAGTTTCCTTTGCAGTATGAGGATATGTATAGGTAGATATCCACTCGGTGTGCTGCCCGTGCAAATTCCTCTGAACCGGACAGCCGCAGCTCAGTTTGGTGAGGATCATGAGTGACGGGTTGGTGTGAGCGTCATAACACACTAAAACGGCGAAGGTGACTCCGAAATTCCACTTGGAGATAGGACGCCGTCCTCTATTCTTGTTCCTTTCACAATTAAAATGCCATGACGATGAGCAGCGTTTACTTATCCAGCTCAAGAGATGCTCATCATGTTTACTGCTTCCCATTCATTTTCTCCTCCTTTTCTCTACACAAAAATTTGTTTATGTAGTGGAAACTGGCAAACCGGAACAACAGCTCATGGGATGGGACGCACACCGAGATTCACTTTTGTGTCGGTAAAATTCCTTCCCTTGAACATTGAGGATGATGCCTGCGTTTGGTGGGATACAACGTTTTTCTTTATAAATCTTTCTTTTTCGCTTTGACTCGGCACGCATCTTCACTTGTGACACTTGGTGTCACTTTGTGAATCTCGCTAGGACTCTGATACACGAAAAAAAATCATGCGTTTTTCGTAGAGTAGTCTCAACCTGAGAGAGGAGAACAAGAACAATTTATTTTATTGACTGCAAATTCCATTGAAAAAACCTGTACTCTCCTATTGTCATTGTCCACTGTCTACTCTCGTTCTCTCTCTGAAAGATCCGATGTTCATTACCCAAAACATCTTACGGTTTTTTATACGACGGCATTTTGAACACAAAATATTTTCCTCCAAAAAGCTCACATCGAGAGCTTGGGAAACGGCAGGAGGCTCAAGAGAGAGATCGACTTCATAATTTTGTACGTTTTCATCGACACAGGCGGCGCGCTGAGAGGCACACCACAAAACGCGCAGGCTTGTTAAAAGGTTGGAATTGTTCAAGATTTAAAAAAAATGAGAAAGAAACTTGCAGAGAAATAAAGAGATTCTCTTCTGTTTTTTAAAGGAATTCTTTATTAAAATGCGAGAGAGTTCAATTGTGTTTAAGCACAACTTTGTTGACTTCATGAATAAATCCAGGGTACAGCAGTGATACGGAGGAGTCTCGTGATGCAGCTAAATTGTGAACAAAGCGATTCGGCTCTATTATCAGCTTTGGTCGAGGTGTAGCCGAAGACGCAATTCCAGCTTTGAGTTAGTGGCTGATGCGGAAGGAAAGAAACGGGTGCATCGTCTACAATCTACATTATTGGCACAGTTACGCATTCTTTGATAATATACGCACATTTCGTTACGAGAGTCTTTCTCTCTGCCAACCACCAAGCCCAATTCTTTGAATAATGGGACAGGCCCCCTCGTTGGAAATCGGGTTACCTTTTTTCAACCAGCGCTTGTTAAAGTGGCTCTAAAGCGAGAGAGAGATATATATAAAAGGGAAAATGGGATTCTGGAAATATGCTGTGCGCATCTTGTGTACAGGAGAGGAGAGCGAGAGAAAACTGATTAAAAATAATAAGGGGATGTAAACTAGGGTCGACAAAGAGGGACCAGGCTTCACAGAAGGATCTTAAAAATCAAACCGGAGAGAAATCCTATCATAAAAAAGTCCGGTGTGATAATACTTGTGGATGGTTCCATATCTCTTGGATTACTCACAAACTCTTCAGAGAACAGCAAATCGCAGCAGCATGCTGTAGCTCTCCCTTTCAAAAGACAAAGGTATGTCTAAAAATGCAGGCTGAGATCGCGTAAATCAAAGAGAAATGAGGGGCAAATGAAATTAGGGAAGATGAAGAGGGGGAAATGCTTCGATTCTGGTGTGGAACAAACGAGAAAATTGACTTTAAAATGAGAATCTTGTTTTATTACAAAAATTACACCAAGAATTTCACTTTTTCAAAACACTGCCTTCAACTAGAGATATTTTGAGTAACTGAAACTTTAGAGAGAAGTTATGAATGGGTTGAGAAATGCCGGAGAGAGGTGTGCATACCGACCTATTTTTTCGTAACTCGGTGTCATTTTGTTAAAACTTGAAACACGTTCCACGTCTCGAAGATGCAGTGTTATGCAACTTATTTTTAAATTTCAAGATCGTAAGGCGAAACACCGATGTTGAGACCCTTCGAATCAAATTGAATTTTGAGTAAGGGACAAAGCTGCAGAAACACCTGGCTATTTGCTAAACGAACTGTACCATCATTTGCTGCTATGGATTATAATTACAGAAAAAGAAGGGGGATGTGGGACAAAAGTCTTTTCAGCTTCTTCTTTTTTTTTTGAAATCATTCATCCTGTTAAGTGCAGTACAGAAGAGAGAGGAAGGAAGAAGTATTTTATTTGTCCACGTGGCATTCCTTCCTCTCTCGAAAAGCACCCGGAGCATTTCTTCCGAGCAAACGGTAACGAACAACGTTTTTTCGCAGAAGTATATCGCGAAGGCCTGAAGTCTTTGGTTTCTTTCATGATTTCATTCAATCATTTTTTGATATTTCAGTTTCACTTTCAATTCTTTTGATTCTCTCCCTTCTGCCGAGAGTGGTTCATGAAGTGAATGCAAAGGAGAGGGTCCCCCATTCTTATGGTAATCGTCGGAAATCATGTTACTTCTTTGAATGAAAGTGGGTACATCCAGAACCAATTGTTGCTCTCTCCACCACATTTCTAATGCCTTTCTCTGAATATAAAGTTTGATCTGTGTCTCTGTGTGAAACACTCGGACATCTGCGCTGATTCAGGAGGGGAGCCGCAAAATGTGTTCCCTCAAGTAAAACACATTTACAATGTGCACTCTAAGACACGGGACAGGGAGGAAAAACTGTAATGCCAGAAGCAAATGTTGGTTTCCGATCACCTTTTGATTTTTTGATATCATACGCAACGACCCTCTAAGTCGCACATGCACATTATCTCCAAAAAAGCTTTTCTTTGAACGTGTGCCTTGATAGACGGTAGCTCAAAAATAGGTAATGCAAGCTGCACAGTTGCAGAACCAAAATTTTTAATACATTCTTCCAACTGGACCAAATAAGCGAGGAACGTGCGTAGACTAAGATACATGTTTACCGTTTTTTCTTGCTTCCTTCTCTCAATAAGCTTTTTTTCTTTCGGTCAAAATGTGCGTTTAGGGTGGGGTCCACCCGTGAGTTATGGAGTGAGTTTAAGTGAATACTAATTTTTTTTTAAATCGATGTCTTTGAAACTCTTCGGGTTGTGGGCAGTTGAGCCAAATTTACCATCAAGAAAAAAGCGGAACAAAACAATAAAATAGAGAAAATATTTAGTTTTTTTTTCGGTTTGAGTGTGTACACACAAACAGAAGATTTTGTAAATGAACAGGATGAGAGAGAGATACTCATATATGACAACGTTGTAGAAGGCTTGTTTGAAAGCGACAGAAATCTGGTCCCGCGCGCCATGCCGCAAGTTCTTCGGTCGGGCCGGAGTGTAAGAAAGTTGAGAGAGATGATGGCGAAATGTTGTATTTTCTAGCTTTTCTTTTTTCTCTTCCCAAGAAAATATCTTGAAAAGTGGAGTTGGCGTGTTGAATGTCGAATGGTGGTAGGATGGGTGCCACTGTGCCACACACAGAGATTTGCTTCCCACAATCTCAAGACCATCTCTCATTTCAAGCCCGATGACTTAAAAAACAAGCTTTTCTCTTCCCTCTCGCTCTCCACGCTCGTTTCTCTGTCGTTTCGTACTTGTTATCAGCATCAAGTTTTGTTGTTCCAAAATGTTGAATTCCACACATGCACGGAGGCACTGAGGAAAATGATGATGGTTGAATACACTTATAAAGATTATATAATCTTCTTTTCTCTTCAGAAAAATCCTGTATTTCAGATCTGACGGAGGCGAAACTAGATGTATCCATTTCATATCATATATTTTTTCTGTAATACTATCAGAAATCTTTGCACTTTTAAGCAAATGCGACACTTTTTTTCCCGAATTCATCCTGGGAACAGGGGATGACCATTAAAATGTTTTGTTGTTTTTTTACTCGATTACATTGGAGATGAAATGGTGAGGGATTTTTTTTCAGTCATTCAAGGTCTCAATCACGATGACCGAGACTGCTCACACGTCCTTGACTTTCACCTTCGACAAATTTAAAGGGCTCACATCGTCATCTGTCTGATTTTCAGATGTTTTTTTTTCAAGACCGACACTGTCCACCTTGTGGTACTCCCATTTGAGAGTTGCCTGTGCACCCAACATATTTGCAGAGACACATGTAAATCCTTGGATTTGGATAGAGATGTGTGTGGCGATGTACATGCGATATCGTGTGGCAGCAGCACTTTTCCGTGGCGATTTTGTTTCTCCTAGCCGGTGGATACTTCGTGACCTGTAATATTCTCGATTAATTTGCATATATTTTTGATACGATGGCTGGTTTCAAGGGATGCACACATTCAAGATACATAGCTGTCTTTCACGGGATTCATGCAACAGGTTGCGTGAGACTGGGTTGTTTTACTTTGAGTTGATCCTCGTCTCACTATTTGAATAAAGTTTACAGGAGCAACATCTCATCTCTCTCTTTTTTGGTGTAAAACCACCTGCTAAGATATCTACTCCGGCTGATTGTCGACATCTCAAATGCTCAGTGTTTTTCGAAGAGTCTGTCTTCAATTTTTGCCTCCGTCCATAATCTCTCGTCTCGTCCTTTATAATTTCTCCATGGAGCTGCAGAGAGTGGACATTCCTTTCTGAGAAAGGCAGAGGTTTTTTTTCAGCTATATTTTTCGCTCTACTTCAGACCAACCACTAAATTATCATCATTCTCTCCGAGCATTTAGTGCAGAGAGACTCTGATGATGATGACGATGATGATTCATGGAGAGTGAAATTCAGGAAAAACAAGAATCCCTTTTTTCTCCCACTTCTCCAACATGCTAATCAAATCCAATGGTCAAACTTTGACGATAAGATACGATCTGTTGTGGTCGTCGTGTTTACGTTGTCTCCTCAATTCACGCGAACGGCAAACCCTGATGATGACGACTCGTCTCAATAGTTGTTGCGTTTCCACTCTCAGCAACAGGCGCTTCCAGGGATGAAGCCTTTGTCCAGAATTCCAAAACTCATCCATTGAAGTGTACGAACGTCCCTGTGTCATTCTCTTTGTACCGTTCGACCATCCAAGAGCATCGGATCGTGGAGTCTTTGTTGTGCCCCCTTTATCTTCAGCTTTAGAACAAATTATATTATGAGAAGCATCCACATGGTGGTGGTGTGACGGG
Organism: Alloscopus bannaensis; assembly: GCA_027743745.1. Taxonomy (NCBI): domain Eukaryota; kingdom Metazoa; phylum Arthropoda; class Collembola; order Entomobryomorpha; family Entomobryidae; genus Alloscopus; species Alloscopus bannaensis. The sequence continues at coordinate 49,553 of JAHZMW010004490.1, forward strand.
TGAAGATGAGTTGACTTGAGAGATTTTTTTTGTAGTCTCTCTGTGCCTGTACCAGCATCATCGTTATCCCAGTTGGGGAAATACAGAACGAGATTCACACAAGAGATGTGTCCCATGCCTTTCAACCCCGCAGCCTCCATCGTGGGAAACAAGCTCTCCAGCAGAGGAATCTCATGTTTTCGATACTTTGCAGCCAAAGCGTAAAATGTCAGATGCATGAATTCCGATAGGCAATGCGTGTATGTATAAAAAGTCGTCGAGTTCTGTTCCAAGCAATGATACACGCCTATTCTCTCATGTTTCATACACACACTTTTTTGTCATTGTGTCTCTCTACTTGCACATTCACTGAATATGATTTCGTGAAGTTTTTTTTTTGCAAAGAGAGAAAAACATGGACACATTTGTTGGGCTGCTTTGAAAAAAAGTAGTGCACACTAGATGACTGTTGTGAGATGTCTGAAAACTCATAGACAGAGATACGGAGTTGTCTGGTTTTTTTCATTCATTTTTCCGTGAGAGAGAGAGTGAGAAAAGGAATAAGTGAATGAAATTTGATTGCTCAGAGTAATCCGCGCTTGTTTACATATTGTCATCTGTCACGCAGAAATTGTTGATCTGCGAAGTACTAGCTTACCGCTGGTATGTCGTATGAGCTTTCTGTTGTCAGTTCAAAACGATGATTATATAATTTGTATTGACATCCTCACTTGTTGAGTACTTTACTCGTTGCTCTGAAACTTGATGCGGATCGAGTCTGGTCGACATGAGACTGACTTTATTTCATGAGATATTGTCTTTCTCTATTTATATGATACATTTTATGCCATTACCTTTTACATTACAGGACTAAAAAAACTCTTGACTTCTTTCTCTATTTTATTTCTTCCACTTCGACACCTTCAACAACTCCGTGTATATTATATTCAAACACAACATTCGTACTTCTTCTCTTCACTTGAGCCACTTTCTTACGTTTCCTTTGTTCTTTGATTTTTCCCAATAGATCATAACTTCGGGATATACTATCCAAGCATCATTGCATCCTCATCGATCGCCGCAGCTCTGGCCCCTCACATTGGTCCGCAAGCTTTGGAAGAGGTGCTTGAAACCATTCATGTCGCAACGCACATTGAAGTGGTAAGTTAATTTTGATGTGATGATGATGATCACGATGATGTCACTTTTTTCCTAACTTCTTTCCGCTTTGTCTCCTCTTGTGTCATTCTGTGCTTAAAAACAATGTCATGCTTCTTTTCGTCACTGTCATAGTGTAAATCATTGAACAGAGTTTGGATACGCCTCGCTAGCTTTATAATGAGGACGTAGCTAATTACTTAATGCCACACGCCTCGTGCATCGTCGTTTTAAAAAGGTTGAATTTCTTTAACGAACAAAGGGAAGTTGTAAACCAGGCATTGTCAGTTTATGAGTTTTTTAAAGTATAGAACGTCGCTTTCATAGTTTTTATAAGCTTGTCGTAGGTTAGTGTGTGGGAAATGAATGAACACACATATTTTCCAGAAGCGAATAATATGGAACCCTAAGGATTCTTTTCGGTTTGGCACACTTCTCACGAGAAGACAAGGTTCTCAGCTATTGTTCCCTCATCAAGAGTTCCCACTTTGCATCTCTCATTCTTTGAAGATCTCATACAAGATTGTATGCAAGCCGCTGTGTTACACCGATGAGAGTAGGAAACAATGAGTGCATTGTTGCAGAGTTTAGAACAGGGTGTACTCAAAATTCTTGTGTAACTCAGCCAAATTGAACTGTAAGAAATAACTTTCTGGAATGGTGTGGAATTCCTGGAGCTCATGACGTAGGTTCACATAGTCTTATACAAACTTGGAGGACAACCGCATACGTGGAAGATGATCCATATGAGATTTTTTATGAATGAATAGGGAGTAAATGAATCGAAGTGTTGTTTTGTGAAATTTCTTCCCTCAAAAAAATGCACACATCTCTACCGGCACTTATTCATGGATGAGTATCTCCGTTTTTGGAAGAAATGGGGAGGATCTGAGAGAAAGAATGAATGAATGAAGATTTTTGAATGAGGAAGAAGCCCCCACGCAAGAGATCTTTGAACCTAGCGCAATGTAAATGAAGATGAACCAAGTCTCACGCCTTTACCGATCGTTTACTAGTTTTCCCAATATGGAGATACACTTTGGGGAAGATCATGTATGATGAATGGCTGATGAAACCTTGTAGCCTTCTTATGAGTACAATCCAGAGAAACAGAGAGCAATATATCTTTACCGAACAACCTGGAGCCAGTAACGGTGCCACTCGGTACATTCTCTATTTTTGTGAATGAATGATTCCATTTTTTTCTCATCTAACCAATTTACCATTTCCCCACCTACGACCATATTTTTTTACGTTGCTTTTAATGTTCACAATCATTTTTACACACCACATTAAACCGACTCTCGTTCACATGAGATTCCACCGCATTTTTTCCCACGACGAGAGAGAGCAACAGGACAAGGGGACTGGTTGTGGCTGAAAAGAATGGCAAAATAGTATTTTGCGCTTTTTTTCTCTACCCTCGTCGTGGTCACCTTACAGTCTCCACCGTAGTGCATACGTATCATTCATCTCTTTGGAGTATTTTTTTTCTCGCTCACGTTCCGCGTTTTTGGGTGTTGTGTAAAAGAATAACGATTTTATGTCCGTGTCTCGCTTGTCTTTTGTGTGATGACAAACACGGAGACTCATACATTCCAGAGCCTTTCCCATGAATGAAGGAGGATGAATCAGTGTATAGTTTTACACCGAGTTGTTCAAAAAGAAAATACAGAGTCTCCGTGTTTTCCATGCGTTTTCGCGTGTACTACAACTTATCCTTGTGAGAATTTTGTTGGAATGCTCATAACAACCTGCAATCCCTTTGTTTTCGGTTGTGTGCACTCAACAATTTATGAATGAGAGTCTTTTAGCAATTGGAGAATTACGAGCTTCCAGTGAGGTCCGAGAAGGAACAGGGTTTCGTTTCTCTCTGAGTAAACATTTATGAGTGATTGGAATTCTTGAGAATTTTTTTTTCTCCTTTGAGGGACTCCTTGGAATGTGGTTATGTGTGGTGCGCATGATCCATAAACAGTAGAGTCGCCTAGGTTATGGTTGTAACGTGAGGGCAGTTGTCAACAAGGTCTACATAATTTGACACATGAAGGCGCACACAAGGACAATCCTTTTGTTCACGCAAACGCCTGTCAATCGTCACCGTGTGGTCGTTCTCTGTTAAGATTCATGTATATGCAAGAAATGTGTTAAAAGCGTCGTCTTGTTAATTTCCCTAGAAATCATGAATGAGGAAAAACACCACCATTTGGCGCTCCTAGTATATTTGCTCTCGTATTTCTTATTTTTATTACGATTCCCAGAAAAAAATTACAAACGAAGCTTGTTTCCATAATGTTTTTATGCGAGTAACCTTTTCCTGAGGACACAGCGTGAGCACACGGCATAGTTTCAAGTGACCAAAAGTCGTGTCCATTGAGTAAAAAAATCATACAAATTCCAAAGGTTTTCTTGCTTGCTTTCTTCAGACCTGCTCTCCGGATTTGTGCCCTTGTAACATTTCGCTGTACTTAGGAAATGGTCGGGAATTCGAAGGAAAGGTGCTGGTGTCGGTGTTAAATTTCCTCGAACCAAGTGAAAGAAGTGATTGGCGCCGTGCGTCTACTTGAAACATTACCGACTGACAGTCATCCCTTTTTTTCTCAGTCGGTAGGTTTAGTACACAGCTTTTTTTCGCCTTGTCGATCGTTTTTTGAAATGCTGACCATGCCCTTCCCTCATGTGTGCTAGTGTTTCAAAAAAAACTCAAGGATTGAGAGAAGGGACGACGATGGTTGTACAACATAGTTGTGTAGGTATCTGGGAGAGAATCAGGGTGGCTTTTATTTGGTGTGAATCTCTTCTTGGAATTGGTGAAACGTAATGCCATGCTGGTGGTGGGCAAATGGAATTTTTCATGGTGGTACTTCTTCAACTAACCCCTGTTTCTACCCTTGTGGATGGAGATGATGGTGAAAAATGAGAAGGCATGCGTATTGTCTCTTGTTAAGTACGTACTGATCTGTTGATGGGAAAGTGAGGGAAAAATGTGTGGCACACTACTGACATTGACTTGGTGAGAAGCACAAAAAAGTAGGGAGCCAAAACTGGATCAAAAGTTTAGGTACTTTGCTTTGCATAACAAAGGTTCTCAGCGGTTCATGAAACATGTGTGGAGATTTGAAAGAAATATTTTTTGCCAAGTGCAAGGCATGATGGTAAAAAATAAAGAAAATATGAAAAGGCTGAAACAAGTTTTGGTTTGGGGTGAATTGAGATTCTTGTTGAGAGAACGGTCTACGCGTTTCGCTTTCCTTTGTTTTTCTCGAAAGAGAACACGGTTGTCTGATCGGTTCTTTGACTTTTTTGATTCCACAGGAGCTGCTCCGAACTTGCATTGACCAGATCAAGTTGAAGGTGCAGGTGACCGTGGAGGAAAACTCAAAGACCCCGGACAGAAACTGTCCGGGGTTAACAGCAAATTGTACAGCTTTGTCAAACTGCAACAGAAACTCAGTGATGATGATGGAGTCGTCGGACAAGTTGCCGGATCTAACTCTAAGTCAAGCGGAGACACCAACTGATGTGACCGACATTCACTTCTAAAAAAGGACTAAATACATTCAGGGATCCATGGACACTGCGCTATTACAGATACACACAATATTAGTAAATTAGAAAAAGAGAAAAATTTATATCATATAATAATATTAATTGATTGAGTTGGATCGCCGCAATCGCGACGTGATCTTCACGAGATTAATTAATTGTGCAAAATTGTAATTTTAGTTAGTACTATACATACTAATAGACATAAATATATATATTAGATATAATAGCTAGTAAGTTTGTTAAAGATTCTGCTGAAACAAGGAAAAATGTACGCTTAAAAAATACAAGTCCCTTTTCAGCTTACACAGAATAGGGGTCATTTTTTGTTATAGTCAACTGAAATTTAATTCGGGTCCGTTCACACAAAGTTGAGAAGACTTTGTTTTTGTACGTATGTAAAAGTCATAATAGTACATAGCTAGCTGTAGTTGTTTGATTTCTTCCTCCTCTGATACGCTATTAATTAGTAACTGTTAGTGAATAGAATATGAGAGCCTTAAAGCTCTGAAAATGAAAGGTTTCATTTAACGATCCATGCATTTATTTGGATGGCAATGATTCTTTCTACTTTTCAAAGCTGACTGTTTCACGATGACTTCACAATTGCAAACAATGCGCTATAAGAGCCCCATAATTTTTGGGAGGGTTTCTACAATTATCTGTTATTTTGCACCAACAAAGTAGTTTCAAAAGTTCCTCAACGACGCTCAAATGCGTCTTGTAGTATTGTCGTCAAAAGTTGACATGAGATTGGGTTTTTTTTCTTTTATTTATTCAATTTGCAAAACTCAAAGCCACTCTCTAGCCAAAATTTACACATTACATCTGTGAGGCTACACACTTATGTTGCAGACTTGTCTGCGCACAAAGTAGAGTTCCTAGCTTTTCATACAGAATTATTTGACAACGGGTAAATTTTATTGCTGGTATAGGAACGCAGCCGTAAAAATGATAATGATTATGCCTTTTGTGTGAGAATACACAGCGGATCAACTTCCCTGTCAATTTCTTGCATGCAATTTTTTTGCGCTGAGTTTCACATATTTTTAACTCAAAACTGTTATTATTACGCTTGTACTCACACGCTCACTACAAAACTTATCCACAATTATTCTCTGATTACTTTAATATATATAATATTTAATTATGTTTTGTCCTTTTGTATGTTATTACATTTCCTAAAAAACCGTGGGATTTGGGATAACCGCATCTAACTCAAGTTCAGTCAGCTGCTTATCCTAGCTTACAAGGGGAAAGCCGACATACGCTTATTTTTTATAATTAACAATTTTGTTATTAATGAATACACATGTTGTTGATACAGTTCACGATTTTACTTAAAATATCTCCTAAGTAGCTACAGTTAAGGTTAAAATTTTGTAGGGCGCCATGTTACAAAAAAAGAGAAAGCTGCCACAGAAATACACGAGAAACGTAGAATCTCTGGCAAACGACATTTATGTCAGACTTGAGAAACACTTCAGTTTGCTTTCTCTTCTACTGAGCCTCTCGCGTACAAAACGCTGTTCATACGCATTTAATAACTGCGTACATGATTGAGTTACGTTGGCAATTAATTTGTAGGAACGTATGATAATAATAATATGTATAGCTTTACAAAGTTGAATGAGGAAACATAGTCGACTGAAATCAATGCAGGTTTTACGTGTAACGTAATAATGTACATATAACTATGTTTATTCCCTTCATCATCCTTTTTTACAAATAATTTTCATCTTGTGTGAACTGTATGAAATAATTACTAACACACGCATACTATTTTGGTGAGCAGGATGTCCTTTTTTTTTTTGAAAGACTGCCATTTTTTTCTTTTTTGAGGAGACATTGCATTATTATTGTTGTTATTATATATCGCAATTTTCTACCTCTGTTTTGTGTACACTACAAAAATGTCGTCTCCTATTACACACTCCTGATTCCAATTCAAAACGCTTGAAAATTCAAGTCATTTTTTTCAACAAGACTTATCAACACATTTCTCCAAAATCTACCTCCTTTGAGTTGTCTAGTTATTATGATACAGAAATAGTAATCATTACAAATATCATTGTACGCTTTGACACTTTTCCGCGTCAGTAAGTCACCTTGTACACTTGATTAGGAGCTAATTCGAAGGAGTACTTAGGGAAACACGTGTACAGTAAAAACCGTACTTAAAAAATTCAAGGTGCAGTAGCTATATAATAATTATATATATTTTTACAAGTGTATTTTTCCGACTCTACTTAGTCAGAGTAGGGTGGGCAGAGGAGGGGTACATATTACACAAAAATCCAGTTTTAAGCCTACGCGAGATCAATAGAATGACAATCATTTAACATACCAAAATGCACAGTTACTTAAATACTTCATCGGTGAATTCATTGGAGGAAAGTTGGTTTTCACCCGTTTGAATCCAAACATGACATACTAACTTTTGTGTAACACGTAGTGGAGCTCGACAAATATTTGTAAGGATTTTTTATCGCTAACTATAGTAACTCTAGATGTTCTACCAAATTTGGAAACGCATCCCGTTGACAACATTGTGGTGACATTGTTCTGAGACGATATACAGACTACTCGAGTTGAAAACGTTCACACAAGAAATTAGCTGTTGTTCTGACCGTGGAAGTTTACCTGACACGTCAACACGCACTTAATAACAGTCATACCGAGAAATTGTAATGCAAGTTATTCGAATGCACATTACTAAATAATATATAAAATACTATGTATAGATACGACTACATAACGGCGATGCGAAGTACTTAGAAAACAATTTTTTTGTACAGTATTTGATGAATTGCGCAGAGAGAAAGGAAGGCTATATTACAGTGTTGTCGCTGATTTAATGTACAGATGAGAATCTTATATTAGAGTTGAGTAAGCTGTACATTGTATGGTAGATTAGAATAATGTTTAAGTGAGGAGTAAAAATACTTCGAATTATTATTACGTAATATTAAAATACACATAATATATTTATGGTGTTTGTGCGTACCAAAGTCCTTCAAAAGTTACTAAACAATAATAAGTTACTAGCTAAAACAGCTACGCGGCAACTACATTCTATGTGAGACCCTGGCTTCAATAATGCGATCTATGTAATTTGGATGAAAGTGCACCTCGAATCAATATGACATTGAGATTCCAAAGTGCGTCACAAATCCCACAAACTAATTACAATTTCGTCGATCTGTTGCCATACAAATGCATTTTCAATACGCTTACTTGAAAAAGAATGAGTTTTCCACTTGGTTCAACAAGTCGACAAATGATTTTGCTACAAAACGTTAATATATTACTGTACTCTTGTTGTTACACTCTGTAATTATTGCTAACTGCTTATGATACGAGTTTGAGGTTTTTTATACTAAAAAATCGAATGTCGACGCTTTAGTTTACAGAACAAACTATAGATTACAGAAAAGGGATCATGTAGTAGTACTACTGGTAATTTACGCGTTTTTAGTAATGTTACGCTAACTATATGTAATTATCACTACTAAAACATGTGTCGGAGTGGTTTTTTAAAAAGACGGTTACGATGAGCGTGTTAAAGCGATAACGGAATGTACCTTACGATATCCGTGAATCCTGAATTGTCACCTCAATCCAGGTTTTCACGTGTTGGACTGAAGTTTTATTAAACACATTAATGTACAGTAGAATAGTGATCGGTAGCAAGCAACAAAGATTATACAAGCAGCACAGGAAAAGTTGATTTTTCATTAGAATGACTGCAGTATCTCCAAAATAACACATAATAGTATGGTGAAGTAATGTGGCTGTTTATGAAAAAAATCCAGAATTAGGGAGAGAAAGTGTCAATGATAGTAAAAATGCCTAGAAGATTGCAATTGTCAGATTATACAGTTACAGAACAAAGCAAATGACAAAAACACTGTTATGCTAGTATGTTGTTGTAGTTACGAAACTTGAGTAATTGAGTTTTCTGACATGTCGTGTAATGTCAGCAAATGTAATGATTGTTGCCTGCCTTTGAGCGGAATGTACGTTGTAAATGTACGATGATGATGGAAGTGATGAATAAAATGTTTTAGTCAAAAATTTACAAAAAATGGACATTTCCAACTTTTTGATTTTGAGTCATGTTATAAACAAACTTCCTACATAAGAAATCACCTTGGAAGACATTTTTGATAAATCAATGCCTTTGGCACTTTTAACGAATTTGACAATTTTTTAAATCTCAGATCCTGCAGTTCCTCACTAAACTTATGTTCGCCAGACATATTCTTCGTCGGCCTTTCACGTCAAACGTCTCTCTCGCACTTGTTTGCTAAGTCGTAAACTTAGCCGCTAAATATTTAATTGTAATTACATACTTATGAAAATATTTGGAAATTATATTTAAAAATACGAATTTTGTTTTTTTAACGCCAGCAAATCGCATGGAAAACTGTTCAATCTGTATCACTCAAATGCTCAGGATAGTTTAGTTTCTCATATCGCCCCCAGTCGACTCCAAAGTTGAGCATTTCCATCGTCATTTG
>JAHZMW010004491.1:0-16360 GCA_027743745.1 Alloscopus bannaensis
CTCCACCAACATCCTCTTGGTTCATCTTAACTCCGTACAGAACAACACATAAAAACAGTGCAATATCACTGTGGGCTTCTCTCAGGGATTTTCGGATATAAAGTATACGTGGAGGTTGCTAGGAAATCACATAGTGAGATTTTGCGTTACTACTGAAAGAAATACTTTCACCTTTGGTGGCTAAGCATTTGCAAGGAATTTCAATTTTCAGCCTGAACATTCCTTCACCAGTACAGTGGTTTCATTCAAATTCTTTTACACTGGTACGGACTAGTTAATTCAGACACGTAAAGGGCAACTTCAATCAATGATATGTATGTGAAAAGATGCATTAACCTATTGAATTGTAGGATTTACTAAAATGTTTATCCCTCGTCTGTGAGAGATGTTTACACTGATTTGTAGATGGATGACTGGTAACCTCTCCGTATGTTTGTAATGAGCATTATGTCACCACTTCTTCTGCTCTTCTGAAATGAGATTAGAAGCGTATTTTCCTTTCGCTAGAAAAAGGCTGAGACAGGGGAGATATAGCGTGTATAATGTGTGCGAATAATCTCCACCAATTTCTAAGAAGCTGATTTAGGGAAAGGCCCGATTCATGAGATGATACCTACATAAAAGCGTGACGACAATGTGCTACTACTCGCACAAACCTATGAATACCATTTCATTTTAGAGCGGAGGACAGGAGAATTATTTTTACGACCTTCGGATTGGAATGAGAAAATGGAAACATCCATTATCATGTCGTCCTCCTTTGCAAATATGGTGAAACGAAATTAACATCGGTGTGTGGCTCACGAGTGTCTTTCTATTCTAGTTATAATCTACTTGAATCACTTTTCCAAGCGCGTGTGTGAGTTTTCCTCGCTCCATGATAGTTTAAGAGAGGAATGTTTTGAAAAGTTGAGCAACCTCACAAAATTCTGTTGAGATGACGAAGCTCACACTCATCCGTATGCCATGATATAGAGTTTATGCTTCCATTTCATGCATTACAAAGTGTGAACGACAGCATTACCGCTTTCTCCACTCTTCGTGTCTTACAGCGAGAGAAGAGTAAAAACGAGCGCGTCCCATCTTTTCCCACCTTCGCTAAGGTATTAAGGATAAGGTGTAATAACACGACAAGACATGAAGTTAAAGTTGTAAAAAAGTGCTCGCAAATGATCCTCATGGGTGGAATAAAACTAAATGATCGGCAATTTTTTTATCCGCACTCAAAATAACACAACCTCCATCACCCTGAGGCGCATACCCAATGAAGTTTTCCCATCGAAATGATTCGAAATGCACGAAAGGACATGGAGCACACTGTGTGACTTCGTAATTTCATGCCGTAGATGCATAATATTGTCATGTCTGCTCTAGTTACACTCTGTATGAATGTATCGTGATTGGGGGAACGAATGACTTTTTTACGAGTATGAGTAAGTCGAGAGAAAGCATGGCACTCGAAAAAGGTAGTCTCTTGCCTTTTGTTGCAAATATGAATTGAATTGGAAGGGCCGCATTGGACTAAAGTGAAAGCAACATTCCTCATCTGTAAAATACAGGAGAGCTTCTTCGGTCCCCCGCAAACACGTCCTTCCAACACGCCTGTGTCTGGAATATGAGGTCGATTGAACTGAACGTGAGTTTCCTTTATTGCCTTTCCACACCATCGCCCGTGATATTGTTCATTGCTCTAATGAAATACCACGTACTCTCACTCAGCGAGCATTTTCCAATTGTTTGGGCACACTTCTGAAATCATATTGTTGTTAGCGTTGCCACAGCATTCAGCCAGTGGGAAAAGTGTAAAATTCCTTTATCCGCTTGATAATCCAAGCGTTGTAAAAAAATACGGCTACATTCAAAAAGATAGTTTACCTAATCAGACTCGAAAGCTGTCGTAATGGCAACACGTTGGCGCGATTGCAATCTGCAATGCTGAATTTTCAATAAAAATTTACATAAGAGAGGAAATGCAGTAATAAATATTTTACATAGCATTTCTCCTCGAAAGATTATGCAAAATTAATTGGTTGCACATGGTTATACCGCTTAAAATGTTGTTGAATGTAGCGACAGCAACAATGTGATGGATTCTTCTGCTCGCTTCCAAGTCGAAAAGTGACAGATATTATGTACGTTGTCGGAATAGTTTTGTAATGCACTTTTGTTGTTTTGTTGGTTGCAGGCGAGTCGGTGACACTTCCGATGATCTACATCATAACACCCACGTATAAGCGACCGGAACAAATCCCGGATTTAACAAGACTGGCTCAAACCCTTATGCATGTACCATCCATCATGTGGCTTGTCATTGAGGATGCGGAGACACTAAACCCTCAAGTCGCAGCCCTTCTCAGGAGAATCGGCATCAAATTCCTCCACATGCTCGGTACGTCCCCTTCATGTCTCACAACCTTGACGTGTACAAAACTGTGTGATACTGTCAATTGTGTGCAACCCCTCTCGTTCTCATTTTCCTCGATTTTCGTAGAAGCCTACCAGTCAGGGTGAATGAGATCGCTTCTGAGAGCGGGTGAAAGCAGTTGTGTACTATTTGTACTACACACTTGACTATATGACATTTATCGGAGTATTTAAGCAGTCTCTTTAAGTGCTAATGCTGGTTGCACGTCATGAGAATTCATGGACTGGTTGCTGTCACTATCCAAATTAAGAGGTTGAGCAAGAGGCCACATCAACCGGCTTTTCCTTGCATCCAACTTTCACCAATAAGTAAAAGCTGTTTCAGCTTCCCGGACCTGTCAGCCATGAAAGGCAGCAAGAATCGCTGGTCATGCTTGTCTCTGCACGCTTGTTTACCCAGAGAAACGGCGGTGAAGCCCAAATTGTCGTCACCAAATGAAGAATTCCTTCGTTCACGCAGAGAATTAATTGAGTGCTCGTCGGTAATTTCCACAACATTCCTTGAGTTCATTTACAGAGTTTTAGAAAGCGAAATGAAGCAAGTCCTAGTAAATAAAGGGAGAAGAACGTTGAACTAGGGAAGAGTGTTTGTAGACTTTCAAATACGGGCATCTGAAATACTGAGCACTGTGTCCATTGTTAAATGTCATATTGACATGGTTGTACCTATACCGCTCCTTTATTTGTACAGTTAGTTGTGGAAATTATTAATCCGTGAGGAATATTTTGAGAAAAGAGAGTATTTTGAACATTGACGTCATTTCTAGCCGTTGTTAGAAAATTAAGCGTGTTCGTCCCCAAACCTACATCATTAGACGAAAGAATTCAGGGAAATTGAGGAATTGTTGGCAGAAATGGACTTTCACGTTTTATAATAATGCTTGATGTCTACCCTTCTCATTTCAGCGCCGATGCCGAAGGAGCAGCAAAAGCGGAAGGTGAAGGCTCGGGGAGTCTCGAATCGGAACAAGGGCTTACAGTGGATACGTCAGAATTTCGTAGACACTCACGGCGTCGTGTACTTTGCCGATGACGATAACACTTATGATCTCAGACTTTTTGATGAAGTAAGTTTTATTTAAAAAAAAAGTCGAGCACTCTCTGTGAAAGTTTCATTTGCATACACAAGCATCTCATCATCATAGGACTTGAAATATACATAAAATACCAGAAGTCACGCGTCATAGATATTGTTTTCAGTCGTGACTCTTCAGCCCTTACGTATTTTAATTTAAAACGTCTACAAACTATTCCAGTCGAAGTGACATTTACAGAAACATCTTTAGTGGAACCCTGATTCCATTCGAATACGGATTCCAATGTGTACCGACAGGGACCTATGTGTTGTAATATAGAACAGTTTTCCATTTTTCCACAACTCACAACCTGAATAATTACAAACGTCGGCTGCCATACTATTTAAGAAAAACATGTCATGGTTGTGTGCAGCAAACTTGTCTTCCTTACGAGGAACAAATTTGTTTGTCTGCTACTGAGTCTGTAAGAGTCTCATGTGTCTCGTCCCATTTTCCTTTTGAAAAGTTAATAAATTATCTAGTTAAGCCCTCTTTTCCATTGTATCACATAGTAGTTGTTATTAGGAATAACTCGGGAGATTATGCTTATGCATAGTACGCCTTAGAGAGGATTTGTTTGAATGTCACAACAACTTCATCAAAATATAAGATTTTACGATCCCTATGCTACGTACACAACAATATGTCTCTCGCCATCCTGCAGGAAATCCCCCTTTGGGTAGCAGGACTCCAAAGAAGGTAACAAAGGAAACTTAATTAGTGAGAGACTACGTCACTGTAATCCACAGTCGGAAGCGGCACTAATTGTCTCCTCTTGATGACCATTAGGCTGGAAGTAGTTTCTCTGAAAGATGATCATCTCCCGTCTATCTCACTGTCTCTCTTGTTAGTCTAATGAGATTTATTTTGTAATGAAGCCTTCGCACTCATTTTCTACGAAAGTCAGCCAGGACTCTTTTGATAGATGTAGGTTGCCTGTTTTTTGCGCCTTAATGACTACTCTGTAAAAAATCAAGGTGTTCCCTTGGTACAGGTGCACAAGCCAAAAAAAATCTCTCTCGCCACTTGCTTTCTAATGATGCTTGTACACAGCGCGACCAAGAAGTCAGTCAAATAAAAACGGTGTGTTCATTTTGGATTTCAGATTCGATCTGTGAAGAGGATTGGGGTATGCAAAGGTTCCGGCACAACAAAATGTGCTACTCACATATTTTATGATTGACCATGTAATGTTTTTTTTTCTCAGAGCCCCAAAGCGGCAATGCCATTTGCTCCAGGATACGAAGAAGACGGATTCCTGCGGAACTTAAATATTACTCTACGTGATATAGAACCAAAAGCAGACAATTGTACTAAGGTAAACGGACAAATGCTTTGAAGTTTGTATGATCTTAACGTTATGTAACTACGGCGTAAACCACTACTACTTACTGTTGGATATGTTTAATAAATGACTCTTGTTTGTTCAATTTTTCTTCATAGATATACGTTTGGCACACCCAAACGAAGAAGAACAAGCAGCCAGTGAAAGTCAATACGACAGCGTATGGGCACACGAATATATGGGAGCTGTATCAACAGATTATTTAATGAATTTGTAGTCGTGTGCAGAAAAATCACACCACATTTCTTTCGGCCATCTAACCCATTTTCTGATCTTGCTCCACTCGCAATCGCTGGTACTTCAACGGTCCCTTATTTCCTTAATTTTGTCTTGATGAACTTTTGTTGAAAGTTTTAATTAACTGGTTTTGATAATGTATCCATGAAAGTCACTAAAAAGTATGCCTATTGTATAGTATACTGTATTTTGTTAAACTGCGTGTATAAATTTAGGCAGGATTAAGTAGCCAGTTGTGGTTGAAACATGGGAAATTAAGTATGAGATGTTTGTAAAGTCGTATACGAATGACATATTTTCTGCATTCACATCGGTCGGTCAGTCAATCACTACTTCAGAAGTAACAAAGTCATTGCATCAAGTTTTCAATGTTGTAGCCCGAAAATAATGATACATAGTACTTGACAAAGTTTATCATGAAAAGAAAGAGCTTGTACTGGGATCTCATGTCAAGTTCTTCAAGGTGCGTTGCTAATACCGCTTGCTTTTGAGTATTTTGTATGCTGCTTAATTTCATCTAGATTGCATTCACTTACGAACACAAGTACAAGCCCTAGATAGACTCGTATTGAATCTCTTGTCAGATTATGCGTTTAAGTAATTCTCGACCAAATAGGAGACACAGCCAATGTGCGTCGATTATGAAATCAAAATATTTCGAACCTGTGGGATTGTTTGAATTACTATCTCATTTTTATGTAAAAAAAACAACTTCTGAATTTCACTATTGGTTTTTCGGACTCCATACATAGTATGAATGGATTGATTGATACGACTGAAGAAAGACTGACGCGTTCACGGGAGTTGTTTTGTATCTTGTTTCTTGCACATCTTATCAACTTGCACAGAACCATTTCACCGCAGCAGTCATAATTAAATATTTCAAGGTTTTTTAATATTAGAAGCAACACTGCTGCTTCTCGGCAGTGTATGCAATCATAAAAGCCTATATAAAGAGAATAGGTTATCAAGCTCGAAAGATTTGCAATTTTTTTCCAAAATTTCCCCGTCATTTCTACGGGACTGGACGGGACAAGGCTCACAGCTAGCAGTGCTTTGTAACTATCAACTGCCATATTACTTTGAGTATCTACCGCCTCGCAGAAATGACGGAAAATTTGGAAAAAACGGAAAATTCTTCGAGCTGGATAACCTATTCTCTTTATATAGGATTTTGTGATTACATACACTGCCAAAAAGCAGCAGTGTTGCTTCTAATATTAAAAAACCTTGAATGTTTTAAATGTTGTCATTTTCAACCATTGTGTCGTTAACGTTACTAATTTTAAGTTCACAATTTTCCCGTCTTAGTCATACAATCAAGGTTTGGTAAGTACAACGCGTAGATGCTTACCCAAGTCCGTCATAGAAGTCAATAATTGAGTAATTTTACATCTATTTCATTCAGTTACATTGCGCCACCACCTTATTACCTCTATAAAATGATTAAATAATACAGTGTCAAAATGAACCAGTAGGTCGTCAAACTTGAGTATTTTCTGCCAGCTTTATCAGTCATTCGTCCAAGTGGAAGACGAACTAGGGATTATTTATCATTACTTAATAAAAACTGTACAGTGTACAATGTTAAGTTTTTCTTTCGAGTGTTGAGCAAATTGATAAATGAAACCGCGCAAGACAACGCTCCAATACTGTGATTTTATACCTGCTTCCATTCACAAATGCTGTCGTAATATTCTCTCAAATTTTTGCACATCCTGCTTCTCCGTTCTATATAACCAATACGATATTAATTTCCGAACAATTGCGTACGTTCGTCAATTGAATGCACGACCAGAGAAATTTCACTCGTATCGTATAATATACGTGCTATAATCATATTATGATTCACGCTTCAGATACAACTAACAGAAGTAACTGAGAACATTTATGGTAAAATCCTTGATTGTTTCTACATTTAATAGTAATTCCTTTGAGTGTGGCGTTGGATGCAAAAGGCAAAAGACGGGTTTTCGAACAAATTTATGAATTGGTAAATATTATGCGTATTCAATATGTGAGGGAGGGTGAGTCATAATACATCTTAAATGAACGTACTAGTGAAATTCTCAATAGTCTAAAAAAGCTAAGCGATTTTTACTCTGAAATTAATTCTGGATGGATTGATGCGTCAAAGTTTGCGTCAATCTCTCTAATCATATGTATATACCGAGCTGCATAAAATACAGTAGTTACAAAGGATTCAATTTGGAGCGTTATTTTTTATATACATACCTAAAAAGATATACGTATTATACGACGATTGTTTCGGTATTCATATAGATTATATCATATTATCAGAGCAGAAGCGTTTTAAATTCCACACAGTGCCTTCGTAACTCCTAATCTCTCTGTCTCGCTGTCAAATAGCATGTAAACACATTGAAGACCAGGTAGCGTATACAGTGTGAAGAAGATAAAAATATATTAATTTACGTAAGTCTACTTTATATGTACGAAATTTGTGTTACTAGGTTAAACGAGTGTGGACTAGTACACAAACATTATTTTGAATTATGGAATGATATGTATGATTTGTTCCACAGTGAATCGTTTGTGGTTTCATGGTAACATCTAAAACAATAAACCATAATATTATTGATTGCGTGGCTAAAATAATTCAGGAGGAAACGGATTCAATTCCAATTTACCTACATACATTAATATATATCTTTGTGATGAACATAAGACGTTTTGTACACGTATTATCGTCTGCATGTAACTGTAAAAACAAGAATTTATTATGCCATAATGGATAATATTACTATAGTGTACTTATGTAATATGTGTGCACATCGTGTTGCAAGAACGTGTATATTATCATTATCATTATTATTATCATTATCATGTGATTCACGAGAGAAACATGCGCTTCTTTATTCTGCAGACATTGCGTCGTTGATATTTCTAAACGCGAGTTGGCAAAAAAATTTACACGATTGGCAAAAAGTACTCTTTCACCTTGTTCCGACATTGAAATGTGAAGAAAGCATTTGGTAATGGTAAAAAATTGTAAAGGTAAAACAAGATACCTGCAATGTCCCTGTAGGATGAGTCCCTTTGTGTAGATGCAAAGAGCGCCGAACTGATTTCACTAATATAATGTAACTGTAGATTATGGTGTGTGAAAATGTCAATGTTGCAGCTCGATGAAAAATCCTCTGATAATAAATCGTGAAATGCTGAGAATAAATTGTGAAAATATTTCATAGATGAAACAAGTGGTGTATGCAAATGGTATTTGGCAGAATTGTGAAAATTTGTGAATTTAGGAAGTCAACGATGCAACAAGGATTTTTTAGTTATTAACGATTAAAGATGACCAGAAATCGACTTTGCAGAATTATTCATTTATTCACGTCTTCAGTTCGCGAACGGAACATCCATTTAACACATTCCGAAATTCTCTCGAATTAACTTACGTCGCCACACTCGAGGGAGTGAAAACCATTTCAATATCTACATAAATACACGGTCTTCAAAACGTCTTACATAGAGTGATTTCTGTGACTGACCATCTTTCCAAATACATTCGACATAATATGCAAATTCTAGACACTAGTCAAAAATAATAGTATTCACAAGTCGTACAAAATATCCAAAATTGTAAGGTCCATAATATAAATGTTGTAGTGCTTACTAAAGAGTACATACAATGTGAAAGAATCTAGCAAGTTGTGCTGGTAGTGTTACTCAAATCTATTACAGTTTACGGACATTGTAATACAACAATCGTAGAGTAACACAATTTGAAGCAGGATAGGACCTGCCATCCAGAAAAGTACATTCTTCAACTGATCCCTAAAGAGATGTAGCAAAATCTAGCGTCGTCACATAATGAGTGCGGAATTAGTCGTCCCACACAACTCCTTCTTAAGAAGGTGGACAGCGTAACTACTTGGACCTTCTCTGAAGTTTTCTGCTGAACTGAATATAACTGTATAAGATCCGTGTCATTCGAGATGAGTGCTGTCGTTCATGTTGTAATACACATTTGACTGCCAAACTGTAGTTTTCTGTACGGATAACACTTCCATAAATTTTGATGACGTGGTCGGATAGCAAAGATGTTTCACGAGAAAACTTTGAAGCTTACAGACAAACGGAGAAGCTAAAGCTAGTAAATTTGTAATAGTAACAATAAGCCTTTTTGAGACAGAGGTGCAGATGTGAAAACTTCCATACATAATACATACATATTAGTCTTATATATCAGGTCACTATATTTTGAAGTACAGTTATAAAAGTATCTATTGATTAGTGACATATCAAATCATCTACATGATAACTGGCTACCTCAGATTTTCAAAGTCATGCTGTGTTACACAAACAAAGCATGAGTTGCATGTACCACGTTCGTCAAACCGACTCCAAAACCAGAACCCCTCACATGCATAGTTTACAGACTTTTATAAATGTAGATGAGAATATTACAATTAGCAATCTTTCACAAATTTTACACCTCCACACATCTGAACATCAGTATCGTTACCTTTACTTAGCTTATGTATACTTTATGTTTGAGTCATCAGCGAGTCACCTTATAAAATACAAAATACTTATTCAATTTTAGTTTACTGTTCAAGTTATCTTTTCGATTAATATGAAATTCAAAATCATGGCCCATCAAATATATAATATGTATGTACGTACGTATATAAAGGAGAGAAACGGTATACATACAAATCTGAATACATTTTAGAAATTGTACAAGTCTTAACATTGTAGTAATTCAGTATCTGGTTCATAGATCCATATTTCTAACACGGCTATACAATAATATGATCAATTTTTTTTTGTATTCCAGAAACCACTTGGTTTTGGTAAATCACAAAATATAGTGTTTTTCTTCCTCTGGATAAAATCACGCAACTTATACATTTTATTTGGTATCATCACAAAAAGTGTAATTTTTATCAGTTACAAATTCTTACATCCAAATCTCGTCTTAGTAGCTTGATTGATATTCTAGTCAGTTACATACAACGAGAGTAGAAACAGTTTACCTTGTAGCAAGTAGCTGGGCCGTATCGTGTCACGGAACCAATGTTTGACGACAGTAGCGTCCTTACTTGCTAGTGAAGTGAAAAACTTTCCATGTACATTGTCGTTACTAAGTTTCCAACGCTTACAATTAATTAGGGTTCAACAGTAAACAACATTGGACTAGTAGGTAAATAACATAATATATCCTTTCATATGTCATACTCATACTTGATGGCTAGTAAAAATGAAATTATTCTGTAAGTGACAGAATTAAGGTTTTACGTGACCCCAGCGAAAATATCCAACTTGGCTTATCTTATATATTTTTCTTTCGTGACTTCTCTGCGAGTAGTCACTCATTTGTAGTTAATTATGATTCATAAATGATTAAGTTTACGGAATGCTTTCTTTCTTTGCGTGTGTCGGTAGGTAAATCATTTCATATGCTTACTCTCCAACACTGCTGCTTCAGCTTTCTCTTCGAGATGTCTACTGTAGTGATAGTTCTCACCTCCATGCTGTGCCCCTGGGGGTACATTCATCGTCGGAAAGGAGAACGGAGAGCCACCATACGCTCCTAATGGCAAGAAAGGCCTCACATTTGCATTTTGATAGCTGGGATGATGAAAATGTCCGCCTTGTAACTGCATTGGATGGTGCTGAGAATGTTGCATTTGTAACGCACTAACTACCGGTCCATGATGGGCTTGCGACAACGATAATCCGTACGATGAAGCGGACGGAGTACCAGTCATGACTCCACCGTACTCGGAGCTGTTATACATGGGTTCAGCAGCGACGCTCGTGGTTTTATGATAATTGCTTGGATTTCCGCTCTCATCTGACTCCATTTGAGGACCACTAGGAATGCCAACGTTCATAGGCATGGCGTGATGATGGAAGGCGTGATACTGGGCCAAATTACTGTGTGGTTGATGCGGGGACACACTGTTACAAATGTTTTGAGCTCCTGACATGATACTTCCATCCAAGTTTGCAGTGCCAATCGTTCGTGGTACTTCCCCTTCCGCAGACCTGAAGACAGCCGAAGGATCGCCAGACTGGACGATCATTGAAGGTGCAGAGGTGTACGTGTTTGGAGGAGGATGGTAGTTAAGGCCAATAGGACCCACTGTATACATCACTCCAACACTAGCTACCGCATACTGCTGGGGGTAATTCCGTATCATTTCTGTTGGATGGATATTGGTTCCTGCGGGCGGCAATGGAGCAAACCCCGGAGGAGGAGCTGTGGCAGCTGCAACCTGTGGTCGTTCTGACGTATCACCATTCGACTGAGCTCTGCCATCAAACGGGCCCGTAGCAACTGTAATAACAGGCTGGAATGGAATTGACATGCCAGGATGAGTGTGTCCATAAGCACCCTGTGGGGCCATTCCTACAGGAGCCAAAGAAAATGGTTGACCAGGGCCCCCAGGTGGTGTAGGAATAACAGGTCTTGACGCTTGTTCTTGCATGAATGGATGGCTGTTGTGACTTGCCGTCATGTACATATTTCCTGGAGGACAAAAGCCTGGCGGTGGTAGTCCGCTTCCAATATTTCTGTCTACAGGCGGGGACATGTCAGTGCTATTCAAAATTTCACACTGGCCAGCTTCATTCTGATGACGTCCTAGATTGAAAGCAAACGTAACCCCTTCGTTCTTCTGGAGCATCGCTTGAATTTGCTCTCCGTCTGAATTAGTGCTTCCAATGTCCCCAAAGAAAACCACACCTACGATATTTAAACATCATCTGCATTAGTAAATTTGCGCTGACGATTTTGGTTTTCTTTAATCTTATTTGCTGTGTTAATACAAATTGCCATGGTTAAATTTACAAATCTTAGTCTGGGTCAAGCTATCAAAAAGTTTCTCAACAACGAAAAATTAATTCACCTTTAACTGGTTCAACGGCAGGCTTGGGCTCCTCCAATTCTTCACGGTTATAAATCAAGGGGACTTTTACATCTGCAGAACGAGAATATCCCTTTCTGACAGGGGCTCCAACAACCCCGACGTCGTTTTCACCAGGATACGATTGCGGTACATTCGAGTCAAAACCGGCAATTCCGTTAGTTAATTGTGAAGGTAAAATGCCATTTTCCAAAGGATTTGTGAGATGAGGGTGTTGAACACTTTCAGACGACCAGGGATTGTGCACGTGAGTATCCAGCTTCATGGGAACCTTAACGGTGGGTATCTCCTCCTTTGGAAAAGCAAAGTCGACTTGTTTACCTTGCTTCAGGAAACGACTGTTGTTTGAAACTTGACCATCAGGGTGCAGGGGAATCTCGCGTGAAATTGTTCCTCCTCCATCGTCTCCGCGAACTCGCCTATTCCCATCTTCCTCCTGTTTGTTAACATATGTGCAGTTTTTCGCGATGTGTCCAATACGACTGCATAAACGGCACTGGCGATCTATTGGCGGATTACCGTCGCGAATGTTTCTTACATCGAAGTAGTAGTCCTGCACGAGTCATCAAACATTAACATTAATAAACGCCTAGACTATTAATTACTTGACGAAATAAATCACTCTGCCGCACTAATTTTGACCATTTCCATTTACCAAATACCATTTGGATTTTACGTTTATATAAAATATTTTAACTGCAAGAGGTTTGACTTTACCTCACAGTACCAAACCAATAAATTAGGCAATTTTATGAATTTGACACTCACCAAAAGGCTTCCGTCGCTTCTTAAGTGATCCGTTGATCGATGGAAAAATGTGCGAAACTTTTGGAAAGTCCTCAAGATGTGTACACTCACTGTAAACAAGAACGTTATTCATGTACACACATACAAACGAAGTTCCTAAAAAATATTTCTAACAAATCCCATATATGGTTACGCAGTCGTGTTCTATGCACTACGTCAAACTTACTTCGACGAGTCAGTCCAAGTCCAAGGTTGTGAGTTTTGTCAAACGGATCTTCAATTGCAATTCCTTCCGTATACCAGCACTTAGCGACTCTGGTGAGTGGTGCAGAGTGACTAATTGTAACGACATATTTTTCAAAGTCAAACTTTTCCACGTAGTAATTTAGAAAGGCTAAGAACAGTTGACCGATACTCTCCCTGTTCTTGCCGTAACCATCCCAAATTGCCGGCTAAATAAAAACAAATCAGTGTGTTTATTAGTACATTTGAGAAACAAACAAATAAGATTTCATTGGCAAATCCGAGAATTAGTGGAGTGCACTTACCACAAAGGAAAGATCTTTCAGGTATTTGACTAAGTGATTATCACAATAAAACGTTTCAACTCGATGCCCAGGAATTTCAAGCTAGCCAAAACATTGCTAATTTAGAACATAATGCAAATGCAGCTTCATATGAGAAGCCTTCATATAAGAACAGAAATTAATCAGCATAATATAGTTTTCTGTTATAAGATTGTAGATCTCATACCTCTTGTAAAACCGGTAGTACTGGAACAGAGTGATTTTGTAGAAAGTGAACCAGCATTAAAATATATCCGTATGAGGAAAGGCTCCCTTTCGACGCGTCTCCAACATCACAAAGCTTCACCAATTTTTTCAAAAAAGATCCCAGTAGCTGCAAATACCACATTGAGATTGTAGTTTAAAAGCCATTGGTCAAACTTAACAAAATTAGGATCAGTGCAAAGTCTTACCGCTACACGATTATCAAAATTAACATAGAGCTTCAAAAGGTCCGTATTGTAGATTGAGAGTCGATTGTACAGACTGATATCGGCTTCCAGCCTGGATGCCACGTGATGAAATTTGACAATCGGAACTTTTGCGGAAGGAATTGACAGAACGTCCGTCACTCTACCCGATGCCTTCAAAGCATTTACGAGATTTTCCAAGACCTCGTTCACATCGATCATTCGAATACCACGCTCCTGTTTTACCATATTGGCAAATTATTAGATCGCCCGAACTATCAATTGTATCAAGAGGTCTGAATTGACAAACTTACGCCTGGCGGAATATCCACATTGGTGAGCGTAAAGCAAATATCGATGTCCGAGGAATGTAAACCAAATCCGTTAAACGTGGAACCGAACAAAGTCAAACAAACATGTGGATATGCAGGCAAGACGATTGATTTTATCTCATCCACAATTCTTTTTCGGATGGCAACATCATGAGTATCCAAAGCTTCTCGGTCTGCAAACAATAGAAGGATGTTTATACCAAGTGCACCATTTTGTAATATCATCACAGAGCTGGTTCACAATAATTTTACAATATTACAAAACCTAGGATAGTAAATAAAAGTTGAAACAAAATCTTGATGGTTAGTTATGGTTAGGTCTTCGTAACTACAATGCTAACTCCTAGATATTTGAGTTAACCGTTTCCACAATTTCAAACTGTTACACTGTTTTGATAAAAATTAGCAATGCTACTTTTTTCTGGTCATAATTGCACATGTGCGTAAATGGCGGGCACAACTCGAAATATTACTCATTACAATTACTGCTTCGAATTCTGTAAGTAACTACAATTCTGCAATTTGTAGTTGATAATTGGACTTTAGCGCACTAGGAAAACTTTGTAATTGAAGCTGCTCACCTCGAAAATGGATTGAATTTTAATTGCCTTTTCAGCTACCACAGAGCTTTATTTTAGAAAGGTTTTAATAATTGAAGTGAAGTTCTACGCGATAAATCGATTCTAACTGCAGTGGCACGAATGTAGGCAAATACCTACACCAACGTCATTGTTTGAATGCAGTTTTAATCGGTGATGGCGTTGTAAAACCCAGAGTCAAGAGATTCCAACCTAGTAATTAATGTAGTTCAAGTTACAATTGATTACCTGTGATTGTAATTGGAAAAAAATTTGAACGTAATTTGTAATTGGAGGAGGAAATTGGTAAGAGTATAGTTTGAAAATGTCATTAAATACACTTTTTGTGTATTGAAAGTCTCTGTGCAGCTGTTATAATTTTCAGCTATACATAGTGACACTCAAGCTGATCCCCTAGAGCTTTCTCCCGATTTGAGCCGGGCTCGTTTCGTAATTTCTTTCCCAGCAATCGATGCAAATACAACTAGTTTACAGTTTAAGTACCGAATTACAGCTTCCCAATGACACCACTCCCAACCCTCTAAGTCTTCGAGTGGAAGAACTCAATATACCAATGCATTTTTATACTAACTTTAACTAAAAAATAAAAATACTCTGAGCTTATTAAAAAATTTCGCAAGTGTGAAAATAGTTTGCGTATTACAAAACATTAAATAAACATACGTTCTTGCGGATACGGTATTTGAGTGACGAGACACCGGTTTCATAATTTTGAATAATTTTAGCATTTGTGTACAAGAGCGAAACCGCGCAACAAATATTTAATTTACATAAACTATCGTTAGCAATAGGAAACCAACTGAAAAGTCTGAACACATGATCCAATCTAAAATTTCAATCACCGACAAACTTTATGCAAAATGGTTTTTCTGCTCGTACTACTCTACTAAACATCTGAATATTGTCAGCCATTCGGATTAAACACTAAAGACGACACCACCGTCCCACAAACATATCAAAATCGCTGCGCCTAAGTTTGTATTTGTTTGCTTCTCATTACCATCCAAAAAGCATTCTTGACTATATTTATGTTTAGGTAGATACGTCAAATTATTTTTCATGAGCTGAATAATGCTAACTAATTAGTAGCCGTCACTAATCAGTAGCACAGAATATGAAAATATTTACATTTAAAAAATCCGCAGTCCTAAATCCAAACTATCTCAAAGACAATGTTCAGCGCAAACTAAACCAAGATTATCTTGTCATGACTAGAAATTGCGAGCTTGTATAACGCACGGTTTAGCTAGAGTGTCGTATAAAGTCTCGTGATTACTGAAAAGTAGTCTGACCATTTTGAAGATCTTGCGAATCAAATAAAATCAGATATGATTCGCAACACTGACCAAGCTACTTATTTTCGTGTTGACTTCCAGATTTATACCGAAGCGATGAGAATTATTTAAATTATTTACGTTTAAATTATTTGGTTCCTGTCCTCAAGTACACATGCTTCACTTTCAGACAACATCAATGGGTTAGTATGGTTATTCAGAGCTTAACTTCTAAATACTATTTTAAGTAAACACTCTTAACCAATCATCTTAACCAAGATACAGGTCCAAACGATCAATTTAAGTGCATTCACGTAACGGATTTACTTTTTAAAAATTCGTACCAAATATTATATCCTACGAGAAACCCGATCGTCCACGTTTAACGTGGCCGTCCTAGATTTTTATCATGTAATCTTAATTACATAAAAACAAAAAAAAACAAAAA
>JAHZMW010004492.1:0-13694 GCA_027743745.1 Alloscopus bannaensis
TTATAGATGATACCGTTACATTACCAATGACAGAGTCGTCGAGGTAATTCTGAAATAGGATAACTGAAGCGTGGTAGTACTATGCTTGTAACAAAAAAATCCAAGTTACAGAGTTCTCCCTACTTGGGTAGATATTCAAAATTGCTTCTAATGCTAATTAATAGGTAGCATTTAGTATATTACAAAACCTGCATACAAATTCACAAGAATTTAAACAAAACAGCAAAAAACGGCAAATCCAAGCTGCCTCACAACGGGTGAACTACGTAGATTAATTAAAATAAATCCACGGTGTCGTAACCTTTACAATTGTATTTTAAATTAAAAGCTAGTGTATTTATAAACTTTTAAAAATTTCACAGTAGCATTGTTCAGTTAGCCAACGCTTTGCAATACCATAGTTTAGGGCGATGACATGATTCAATCGTGACAAAGTCACGATATTTGGATATTCCACCGGGAAGTAAGGGGGAACTGTTTCATCTGGACAGTTAGCACGTAAATGACCCTCCGCTCCACACGCCTTGCATATAATTGGTGGTAACTAAAAACAATCACACTTCATTATGACTATTCTAAGCCTATTCGTACAAAATTATATATTTTAAAACCAAACGCACCGATCCGTCAGTGAAGTTCTCCTGCTTGAAATCATAGTAATGCTCTTTCTTGAATAAAATCTCGTGCAATTTCTTCACATGAGTGTCCAAGACATAATTAAAGTAGTCTTGCTTCCAACAGTGCTTGATCATTTCTACACCTTCAGGAGTCGTGTTCCAGTTCCAATCTCCGTCTGATTTAGTCTCATTCTTCAAGTCAAATCCTTGAATTTGACGTACCATCCGTTGAAGGGCTTGACTGGATGTCGGTTTGCTGGGCTCTTTCACAAACTTAAAGACTCTCGAAGGATCCACATACGTGTGAAAAGCAATACCATCGTATAGTGGGCCAGATTCTTCACGAGGTACTCCAAAGTACAAATATGTCAATTTGATTCTGTCGATGATGTAATCGCACACCTTGTTGTATGTTATACTCCGAGACAAATTGGATTTTGGCAATATGGGATCTAAGAAATAAAGTGTCAAGTCATTAATTTGTACTATACCGATAATACTTCCAATTAGTAACAGAGAGAAGTCCAACCTTCAATGCATAGTCTTCTATTCCATTGTTTCTCCGACTCTGGAATTTTTACATTGTCTCGAGAAATGGAAACAAGTGTGGTTTTGTAATCAAAATCGACGGAGTAATACTTCAACAGACCCAACCACAGGTCACCAATGGATTCTTTGTTGTCAGAGGACCAATGGGTTTTTGCCTCTCTAGCGGCTATAAAAATTATAATTTGAAGCATATTAACTCAACTGTCAAAAGAGTACCAAGTCTTTCTCTAATTTCTTTCCAACTTACATGCAAACGGTCTACCATCAGTTTGAACGCGAGGAATTGTGTGCAAAATGGGAAGAATGTTCTTCACTCGTTGCAAAAAGTAGATGACCATTATTGTATAACAATGTGCCGGAAGAAACCCCTTCTCCTGGTCATCCAAGTCACACATCTGCGTTTATTAAACAAGGTCAGAACTCATGCATTGTTTAATGTATGAGTATTTTAAACGTGTAGGTGACAAAAAATACATCCCATGTAAATACTTACTCTCGCCCAGTATCTAAAACACAGGACCAACGGCTTCACCCGAGCATCTATCTGATTATACTCCTCAAACAGTTGTGCAGCTAAGACTGCTGATGTGTTGTTAAAGTGGACGACACAGGAGCTTCGACATTTGTCCTCCTCAAAATGTATGGAAACACACTTTGGGGTGTACACCTCCTTGACCTTGTGCTCACTGTAAACCATAAATTAATTCATATCATTTGGGTTTAAAATCAGCTCCAATAATTCTGAATAAATTTAACTGTGATCAGCATCCGGAAAAATGTCCTCATAAACTAGCCGAGTCATAACCCGAAAGATCTACGCCAAGAATGGCCTATGTTTAAACTAGTCAACTATTTTGCATTAAAAACTGATACACAGGATGGTTACCGTGCACATTATGTGTTTCAATTCACTTCTACCATTATTTTGTGACAAGCTATTTCTAATGACTATTATTTATTTCTGTTTGTCCGGTTGTGGAGCTTTAGAAAATCCATCTCTGTGTATATTTAAGCAAGAAACTACATGTAATACGTAGCCATTCAATTCGACATTGAAAGCTCAACACTTATCCTATTCGAACTCATCTTTTTCTCGATAAATCAAAAACACCAAATCTCGGTGTTAACGGATTTTACATCCCCTCATAAAGTATCGTCAAACGCTGGTTCCACCCACACACATGAGCTTTTTCAATCAGCGCAAGCCGGTTTCGTATTATGACAAGTTTAGAGTGTAATGTATGATAGCTACAGAGTTACTTTCCATCGTCGTGCCTAGGTATTCCACAGGACCCTCTTGCTCTTACCACAAAACTAAGTTGTATTTAATATTCAGTCTGGACTAGTTGTAAAAAGTAACTTTAAAACATTTTAGAACCTTAAACTGGACGATCCCTGGATGGTAAATTGCAACGATTGCCTGATCACGTAATGCTCTTGAATTAGGGTAACTTAAATACGGACGTCTTACCTGACGTGCGGTAACATTTTAATAATTCCAAGCAGTTTGCTCGTGATTTCCGAAAACTCAGCAGCATTGTTTCCCGACAGTTGGGATCGGGGAGACGACGGCATTTGACTTGAGCTGTCCAGCGTTGTTGATGATGGCTCATTTCCCACATTTACGTTGATGTTGACATTACTGTCCCGGAATCCAAAGGCTGACAGTGACGAGCCAAAAAGTGAGACTTGGCAATCTAAATTTAACAAATAATCACAGACAGTTGTAATCACAAACTAGTTAACTTCGTTATATTTAACAAAAATGTTGCCACTATGCGAAGCGGTGACGAAATGGCTAAATTTCTACTTTTAAAATTACGAGTCTTTCTTTTTCGACGACAACCTCTATTAGCTTAGCATCGTAGAGTAGATATTGCCAAAATGGTCTCCGTTATATCGTGCAAAGAAACTTTGTCCGCTGACAGCAAGATGTTGCTTATTAATGTGTTTAAAGTACTAAAAATTACCGTAACTACTATTCGCCAATGAGCATATATAACTAAACAAACTACTTGAAATACTGTCTCGATTTTTCTTATGAAACAATTATTTTGACCAGAAACAAACAAGTTTTGAGCCCTCACCCTTAAGTTGTACCAACATATCAGTCTGCAAATATAAAACGACTGCAGTATGCAATTCATCTTCCGAAGACAGACTGTGTGTAAATATTTAAATATAAACCCGGTGCGTTTAGAAAAGCTATGTACCTTTAATTCTATAGCTAAAAGCAGTCCGGGAAAAACAATATTGTACTTCAAACAATTTCGACAAAAATAAATCCATTTCAGAGAACATGGAATTTGTAGTAAATTTTTACAAGCCGTGGGTAACCTTAACATATATTCCATTGTCTCTGATCTACTTCGCACTAGTGTCACAATACAGATAATGCAATTCGTGCACCACGTTATTCGCTTCTGCTCAAACATTTCTCAAATAATCATCTTCACACGAGGATCCAGTTTTAAGAATAAATCCTTAAATTAGTTAACGTCAAATGGCAACGTATTTACCTAGATTGTTTTCCTTAACGTATTCAGTGATACGACGCACTATATCCAGCCGTTGAACATGTTCCGTGTTGTTCATACCATGGAGCTTGCTTGTTTTCACTAAAAGGTCAGTTAAGTAGGATGCATGCTCGGGAGACGGATCAGGAATCATTCTCAATGTTGCAGAGATGTTGTGCATCTGCAAAGAAAAATGAGACATTCTAGTCTCAATCCGATCAATAGCTGCATCAGAAGAGATTATGCGAACAGTCAAACTGATAATTAACGTACCCTTTCAAGGCAACTGTGCCGTTCCTGCATGATGTGGCTTAAGCATGCATACAGTGTATCCATATGGTAGTTACAACAAGCGCAGTAGTACTTTGCTCTCGGAAATTTTAATGATTTCTGAAAATCAGAAGAAAAAATCGCTCATAAGTTCAATGTGCAATTACGACCCTGCGAAACTATAATGTTGTTGAGTCAATCAATTCTAAATTGATTTTCAGAATTTGCTACATATAGCACATTCTAGAAATCAGTAAAAATGCATGAGCAAAAAATTCAGAAACACCTCCTGAAAGTCGACTTAAAATACAGAACCTTATTCATCAAAACAACCAATGATAAGTTCTTCAGTGGAAAGGATGCATTCTGTATCTCCTCACTGATGTACACCACAATAATAATTGAAATATTACAGGACTTACTCTCTGCAAGCATTGGACACCGTGTCGCCTCATGAGAAAGTACATTTGATTGCAGAAAAGGTTGTCAGTAAGTAGATTGACACAATCCCTGAAGTCTTGCGGACAATCAGGTTTCTGGACCAACTGACGAATTGCTGGATCAACTGTGTCTACCCTAGGTCTGTTAGGCTCCTCTAAAAAACGCGGTGGTTGTTCATATGGGATGCACTTCGATTGCTGAGTCGAGCGTTCGTCGTCAAAGTTATTCATGGAAGGAACCGCCTTCGTATTCGACACACTGGCATTAGTTGTTTCTAAGAGTTGGTTACTTGACTGCGATATTTTCCCAATGGATATACTAGTTTTCTCTGTGCTTGATGATGTATTCTGATCCGTATGCAATGGTTGATTGGTCTTTGAGTTACTGTGCCCAGAACCGCGAATATCCACCGGGACTCTATCGGGAGGCGGATTCATAACCTGAACCACCTCTCGTTTGTTGCCACCACTTGTTCGCTTGGGTCCATTGACATAGTCTCTTCCTCCTCCTCGCCCTCGTCTATCAATACTTTGGAAAGGTCTTCCAAATCGATCCCGTGCCACTGGCGACACCGGCTTCGAAGGGATGGCTTTCGCGATATCAGCTCGGGATGGTTCACGACCCAGATCATTTTCCTTTCCTTCCGCCTCCTTGCCAGCTAGATGAGGTGCAGAAGGCTCTAGCAAAGGGACAAAAAATAACCTTTCATTTCCACTGATCTACTGTCAACGTACTAGTCTCATTATTAAACCCAAACTTACTGTCATTAAACTTTAAACCGGCGTCGAGAAGCTCCTCCTGTTTCTTAATCGGCGGTATCTTGAGAAGGCTCTGCAGCTGAGCCCCTATCATTTTAGCTGCATTATCATTGCTACCACTGTTGGTGGCCATATCGTCGACAATGGCCCCAGTACAGATATTCAGCTGATTTTTTCTAACTACACTTATCAGTATTCGTGACGCTTCCTTCCACAGTCACACATTATTTCAGGTAGGCACTCCGAAGTCCTAACTCTCTCGCAACATCGTCTCCTTCAGATCTATCCTCACATGTTTCCGCTTCAGTTCCACAATCCCAAACTCCACTGTTGTCTCTGACTGTCAACGAATATCTACAGGGTCACTTAAAGCGCAAGTCATACTTACTGCAAAATCAAAGAAAAACAAGCAATGGTCAGTTCAATATAAAAGCCCCAAAATTCGTCAACCTCTCAAACTCCACATCAGACAAAAACCTACTAATTTCCAACATCTTCCACCTCCTTTACATCCACGCTTACAAGGGAGTACAGTTGACTACTTGTAATAAACACGAAAATTAGTGACAACTACACCACATAGTTGAGTCAGTAATGACTCAGTCAATTTACGAGTCGCCAAAATGTATGACACGTCCCCCTTCTCAATCTTCCACTTTCAATTAAACTTAAAGCCCATCAAAAGTTCCACACGAGGCAAGACATTCAACGAAGACAAAAACAAATCTCCCAACTCCCAATTTAATCCTCCCGTGGAAAGCGTACTACTTGTCACGCGACAACAACGGCTCGAAGAAAATCATTGTGAAAAAAAAACCAAGAATACAATAAATTTGTCTTAATTGTGGTTAGAAACCTTACAAAACTAATCCTAGAGGGTAACACACACACGACGACGACGAATTAACTAAACTGCAGTAGAAGCAGAAAAAAGAGTAGTGGAGAGAACCAGACTAAAAAAGAAGTCTAAGTCCATTCAAGATTTTTGTACGCACAATATATTTTATTCGTGTCTTCCCTTCACCTCTTAATACAAAAGGCAGACGTTTGTTTTTTTACCGTGTAGTCGCTGCATGTTGGGAAAGGATGTTTGCGCGAGGTTCTCAGAGAAGAGATGAGCGGAACTTTTTTAAGTTGAAACATCTCCCCGTCAAAAAAAAGTACACCTACTCTCCTCATCCTGCAAATGCTGAGAATACTGAAGACGGCATCTTCTACGCCAAAATAATGCTAAGCCTCTTGTCCGCCGAAATCCCATTCATCCAGAGAAGTGCACGAAGGTTTCGTAGAGAAGCACGCTGAACGTACTCGCTACTCAATTTCAATGCTGCTCCAGCAATGTGCGGAAGGAGGTTTCTCGTATAAAATCCATGTCCTCTGCGTACTGCTAATATGATCTTGAAAGCGGCATTGACATTCCGTTTTTTGTTGGATGCTCTTTCACTTGGCATGTGGATGAACACATGCGGAAATGCAAGAGATGCAGAAGTGCATCTACGAAACAAAGGATGTTGCATCATGCATCGCATCAAGAGATATTATTATGTTGGAGTAGAAACTTTTTGTAGAAAAATGAAAATTTTCGAAACTTGAAATTGTGAAACAAGAAAATACGGTGGACGACCATTACTTATGTAGTTTCAAGAATTTTTCGAGAATCAAGCACTCACATCTTGGAGAGAAGGATATGGAAAATATTTAATTTATTGTAACATTTCATAAAGCATTTTTATGCACGACTTCCGCCGGTGCAGTGTTCAATTAAAATTTAATACATATTTATGCATTGTTAAGCTATCGAGCAGAGCACATTAATTATATACATACATTTATGTATATTTATAAATTCATTCGAATATCCCGTAAAATTGCAGTATAATATTGTAGTTTAGGGTAAATAAAATTCTTAGTTTATGACTTTTTTTGCGTACTTTGGTACTCACTGGCAATTGGCATTGCTGCACAGCGTTTATATATCTATAATAGATTAATCATGTAGCACTATCGGTCCAATCAATCTTACTGCGATTCGTCGCCTTACACAGTTGAATAAAAACTAGTGTCACCGTCCTATACTAAAGATAATGTTTCGTGAATGACATTTCATGTAATAAAGTTAATGTGTATTATGACTACAGCATACTAGTATACGATGTATTTAGTTTCACTGGGCACATTCGTCATCCTCGTCAAATTAGCGCGCAAGCTGCGTAATGAGTGCTGCACACATTTCGAAGAACTCCATGGTATGGTGCCCGCCTCCGGCGTTCATGGGATTTGGAAGAATTTCAACACCTGTGTAATTGTGAATAACAAGTTTTAATATAAGCACAGTTTGCAAGATTTAGACAAAGCATGCATACGCACACAAATCCTTACTTGAACTAGAGTTTTCTTGTTCCTCGCAACTCAAACTTTTGAAGTCGAGAAGGTAGCTTTTGTAATCTACTTGATATAACTGCAGAGACATTTTAGCTGTCTTTCCAGCCTGCGCGTTTCGACGTCGTACACGAACATGGTAGGGGTTCACAATTTTCCACTCCTAACAGAGAAGTGCAGAATATTATGCAACGTTGAAAAATTATGACAATTTCTTTCAGATAAGTAATTCTTATGTCTTGACTAACAAAATCCAATGATTTCATGGCCCTGTAAACTTCATTCATGATGTCGTGTGGTTTACTTTGTGATCTTATGCCAAGGTGCCACTTGGCACGCTTTACTCCGCTGCTTTTGTGCCGATCCGTGTTGTTTGCTCCAACACTGCTTATCACACGCTCTCGCAAAGCTGAACATTAAAACAAGTCATTAATCAATGTATGGTCAAGACTGCGTCAAAATTACTTCAAAATAGTCACAAAGTCACATACGAGCAATTCTTTCAGGATGAGGTCGAACTGGGCTATGAGTTCCATCCGCTGGAAAAGCTGAAGGAGGCGGACTACTAGCCACATAAAAATCCTTCAGTTCCGCCTTTGCTGCTTCATCGGCAATTCTTCGATTATCAATAATTAGGTGGTAGGCGATGGACAACTGATCATGTGGATCGCCACTCAAAAGCGCATTGTGAACTTCCGGTTCTTTCACGCCAAATTTCTATAAAAACGCCAAAACTGGTTTAGTTGAAGTTCGCGCAAATCACGGGCAGCGCAATGCTTTCTGATTTCGCAACTGACTCACGTCACAAACTTCGTTCACAGCATCAGGGTCAACCACAGAGGTATCCTGGTCGACCGGGGATGGAAACAAGTATCCGGGTAAATCCTTTTGAAACCATCCGTGTTTTCTACGTTATAAACCAAAAGTATGTCAGGCCCGACACAAACTCAACAGCATCAATAAAAGTGACAAAATAATGCGTATTCTATAGAAATTTACTTGATGTCTTCAATTGTCGCCCTTTTCATTGGATCAACCTGAAGCATGTGGCATAGTAAACCAACAACACTTTTGTTCAAATAGTCAGGAACAGGAAAAACGCCAGCTGAAACAACATTCAGAGCAGACATTAAGTACACAAACTGCAAAAACGTCGCACTTTTATCAAAAAGTTAATAACAGTATCGAGATGTAATCGTACGCAAGCATATCATACAAGATAATCTGCAGTTTGTAGAGAATGGGCTTCTAAACCACGCATTAGTAAGAAACTCCAAAAGTTGCTCTAATCTCACCAAAATCGGCAATTTTAACGTGAAGATTATGGTCCAACAACAGGTTCTCCGGCTTCAAATCACGATGAACAATCATGTGACGATGACAGTAATCGACCCCAGAAATTATTTGTTGGAAGAATCTTCTAGCCTCGTGCTCCTTCAGCTGCAGACATTCAAATAAACATTGCATAAAATTATGTACGATAAAAAGCATTAGAGGATAAACGCTACCAGTGGACAAAGTCTAATTGTGAGAAAATGTCAATGACTAGGAGAGAAAGAAATTGGCCAAACCAACTTCAGTGAATTTTAGTTAGTGTATTACTACAATGGTAAAATGTAACACATTGACTGATATATCGTTCAGCTCATGGGAGCATATAAACAACCGTATTCAGATTTGCAAAAGAAAAAATATCTTACGTACTTTTCCGTGTTTAACTATGTAGTCGAACAACTCTCCTCCGGAAACGTATTCCATTATCATAAAAATGTCAGTTGGAGTACTGATCACCTGATATCTGTGAAAATTTAATATGTAGTGATATTGAATTTAAAAATACATAGTTACAAATAATCCGCTCAGTTTATATGCATCATAAAGTTCTCGCACTCGTGTAGAAATTCACTGTATTTGCAATTGTGGAATCTGAATGTTACGTCAATAACTTACAGTTTGATAATGTGAGGGTGGCGGAACAGCTTGAGATTCTGAATCTCACGACGAATTTTCCCGACCACGTCAAGACTCTTGATTTTCTGTCGATTAAGTATCTTTACAGCGACTTTATGGCGGGTTAATTGATGCTCCCCAACTGTAATGAATAAAAGGAAAGAACAATGGTTCAATGGCCCTGTTAAAATTATAAAATCATACCATATGGGTTGCGATATGCTTACTTTTTACTTTTCCAAATGTCCCAACTCCAAGCGTCTCCCCCAGAACATAATGACCAATTTTGACAATCGGATGCTGAGTAGGACCCCCTGCTCCGAGCGGAACTGCTGCGGAACCTAGTCCAATGCCATGGGAACCATTCTTGATTCCATTTGCGCCATCACTGTTTGCCCTTTCCGGACCACCTCCCTGTGACCTCGCCGACTCTCCACCCCCATCCAAAGATCGACCTTTCGTGGGCACTGGCCTCTCCGCCATGGCGATTAGTGCAGCACTGGAAATAAAAAAGAAACAGCATGACTACTAATGAAACAATTAGGCAACTTCCTCACCAATGATGATGTGGGACAATTGACAAGCGGGATTTCGATTTTCGCCTCTTCATCTGTTGTCAATGAGATATGACCAACAATGAGATATGACCAACTGAAAGAGTCACTTCACCCAGTGACAATAGATGGCCAACATGATGACCAATTTTTTAAAATAAATAAATCCTTGACCTCCACTCGCGCATTCGCTCCCTCCAAGCAGTTGCGTTGATGCAACACATGATGACAGAATGTTACATGAATTTTAGCACTAAACAATGTCCTCCTCATGTGGTGTGCAAGACTAAACAAAGCAGACTTGATCAAACACCCCAAATGAATTGTACTAGAATTATGCACTCAACTCGTCAGAATTCTGAAATCTACTTTTCGCTTTTTCATATTCTTTCCTATCGTATAGGTGATATGACAAAAAAAAACCTTAAAAGCGTTGTACAAAATCTCAAGTCTGATATATTCCTAAGATTTGCTCAAGTCTGATACACAAGCCGAGTGCCGTGTCTCCAGCAGGACAGCACTCAGCACTGAGTACTGAACTTTTAAAGCTTTCCGTTTTCCCTTCCTGACCAAAAATGCTTCAAGATACATGCATGAGATCATTTGAGGAACGAAATGTCTTTAGGAGACCCCGTCTACACGTTTAGCTGTCAACGTTCATCATCAGGAATTCTGTGATTCGCGACCCGTCAATTTTATGCAATCCTTCACAATAAGAATATGTAATGCTTCGAGTAGATGTATCCTCCACCCTCGCCTTCGTCCCGCTACTTGCCAGAGCTTCTATAGGATAAGTTAAAGTCATTAGCTATTTGTAAGTGAAATTGCACATCCTATCTTACTCTGATATACTCCTTTAGTAACTGCATACATATGCGTGTAATCATGCTCATACCCGGCAACCTTACACTGCAACTGCATAATCTGAATTCCTATTCGATGCCCCTTTAAAGTGTTCTTGAACAAAGACAAGAAGAAAGGTGGGACGTCAAGTTCTGCAAAATGTGCCAATCGCAATCAGTAGTCCATTCCCGCATTTCTTCCAGGTCGTTAGACATTACGTAAACATTTAGTTGTCAGACCTGGAACAGTGCCAGCCTTCAGCCGTAGATATATATCGTACATATTGTAAACGTTCTAAATTGTCCTAAGCAGGAACATCACATTGTCAAACCAATATAACATTGTCAAATGTGCGGCATGTACCCAAAAACCCCTACAATTAAGTGTGCAAAGCCCGATCCAGTATTAACAGCACGTTCGCTCTCTTGAACTGGACAATTTAGACACCAATCTTAAAGATAAAACTATGGAAAAGGTGAAAACGACACAGCAAATAATGATATACGAACTTACTGTAGTTATTGAGACGTAGCAACCCGCTTTTCAATGTCAACCCGAATCGCGCACCATCAACCGAAACAAAGGAAACTGCAAGCTACTCCTTCTCTCAACTACTGTTAAAGTCAGAAATTAATGGAATTATTATAGTTGGAGTTGTATGTTGAACACTTGTTCTGGTTAAAATTGCACTTTTTGCAAAAACACTCAAGGTGTATTTATACACGCAAAAAAAAGCACAAGACCACCCAAGGAGAGTTTACCATGAAGATGTTGACACCTCAATGGTCAATGATTGTCAGAGTTTCAAACCGTTAACGACAAGTACAGACTCTTATTTGTAGGTGGTCTACTACGCTGTTTCGACGTTTCTGAAAAAAAAATCTCCCAAAATTTCCTCAATCACATGCTCGAAATCTTTCCCCATGTTGGGATAAACACACTTATTATATACGTGCCCACAAACACGTTCATTCATTCATATTCCTCCCTTTTTTCCTATATTCCGTCGTGAGACGTAATAGTATTTAAGCATGTATACAAGACAAATCCTTTGTGAGGATATATATTCCTAGTACACTCCGTCGTTGAACATGATTTCTCCGAAATGGGGAGATCATAAACATGATGTACGTAAACTACACTACATAGCACATTTCTGGACACAGGTATCGTAATGTTATATTTTTGTTTCCTCTGGTACACTACATTTTGTGTTATACGTACTTAGATAAAAATTAATATATAACTCTTTGCACTTCATCGGAGCTCAATGACAAAATCCTCGTAGATCCAGTAAATGCTGGTGCGAATGAGCATAAAATCATCACACAAGCATTAAGTAACTTCATGAACTCCGTCGTAATCTACTTCTGCTGGTATTTCAGTATGCATCATTACTGAGTATTATGAAGGTAATTGTTGTATTGATTACTCTGACGGCTGCAACAAACCCACGGGGATTAACTATTAATATTTACTGGAGGTTTTAGATGTTACATTCTCCCATTGTGATTTATGACTTACGCATTCGTGGACAAGTTACAAACTAAAATGCTGCTAATTCATGCCTTCACGCATTACTTATTTACTAACCAAAACGCTTACCTTTGGTTTTTTGTCATGCTGGTGTTGAACTAATTACAAGTTAGTTTGTAATTAGTTTCGGTAGTTAGTTGTCTTTCTGAGTTTTGACGGAGCCGTCAGAATTTTATGTATGAATACTTAATGAAGTACCATCATACTTTATTCCCTAAACCACATCACCGCTGTATTTGAATGTGTTTTTCTACTCTAGAATTTCTATTCCTCTTTCATAAAATTCTCGATTTGTGTTCCCTCCTGGACTCTATTAAATGTTGTATTAGAGGGCACTAGTTATTTTTTACACTCAATTTTTATTAATCAATTCAACATTCATGTTGCCGTTTCTAATAC
Organism: Alloscopus bannaensis; assembly: GCA_027743745.1. Lineage (NCBI taxonomy): Eukaryota > Metazoa > Arthropoda > Collembola > Entomobryomorpha > Entomobryidae > Alloscopus > Alloscopus bannaensis. The sequence goes on from JAHZMW010004492.1 coordinate 12,813, forward strand.
GTTTCGATAGCGTCAAATCGATTATGTTAAGCACGGTCAAACCCAACTACGAATATGAACGTTTTGCGGACAAAGTAATAATGAAGACATACAAAAATCCTTTGTCCTGTACTAATTTTCTCATGGTGTTTGGTTGCCTGCTATAAAATCTACAATTGTGAGCATTTCTTCTCTTCAATATGAATCTCCATCCGAAAGAATGCCCCTGTCACCATTGGCTGTGAGTTCGATGGGGGACATCTATTGAATCTGATCCGCCGGTAAAAAAAAAGTCGTTTTGGTTAGCACTCGGCAAAACTTAGTACTCCTGGTATAAGTTGTGTGAGGAGAAGTGTTTTTGTTAAAGTTTCAATGAAGCTTTTATTGTAAAATAATAATTACGTTGGGACTAAAAATCCCTTGAAGGCGTCAGCATCTGTAAGAAAACCAAATTCACTATTTCAAGCATCGCGACACAGTTGACCGCACATAAATAAGCAATAATTAGTCAAGATCGTGATATCGTCAATCGTTGTTTGTTGTTAATATCAGTTGACAGGTAAATCTAATAAAATAGCTTCTTATAATCGTGTTCTGATGAATGATGTGCAAACTTTAAGGCAACTTACAATTGAAATGATTAACTTGTTGGATTGTTGTAGTCTTGCAGCTTGCTGGAGAATTCAGATTCGATATTGCATTGCTGAATGGCAACCTTTCGTACAAGTATTATTCCAGAATGGTCAGGTTCAGGTTACGAAAGGGATGGTTACTACAATCCCCGAAGCCCTCGTCTCAGCGAAGCACCGTCATCACCTCAGAAGGAACAGTTTGGAAATATGCCGACGTCGCAACAGAAGTACTTTTTGCTACCGAGCGACTTGCGCCAAGCTGAGATTCAAG
>JAHZMW010004493.1:0-18307 GCA_027743745.1 Alloscopus bannaensis
CTAATTTTTTACGACGCTACATTTACTTACAGCGATGTTAAAGTAGTTCCTGCACCACTCGGACTCATCGTCTGAAATCCTGTGAAGCCAGTGGGTGATGCGAATGATGTGTTTGCTTTTAATAATAGTAAGTAATATCGTTGGAATAACTAAATGATTGGTGGTTGTATTTTGTTAATGCAGTGCTGGAATTTCATCTGGTAAATTCAGCACATTTAAACCATTACCGGATTCTTCAACGGCGTCCAGTGCTAGTAGCTTTGTAAGCAGCTTTTCGATGTCAAAGGCAGATGCGCTTAAACCGACCTTTTCATTGTAAGTTTCATCACAGTAGGTGCGCATGATTTTGTAAATGCCGAAAAATAATGGTTGATTAACTTAACGCTTTGTCTTATTTGCAGTGGAAGCCAGCAAAAACTTAATGTTGGAAGCAACACGTTTGACAAGGTGGATGCTTCGAAATCCACTGAGTAAGATCCCTGTACATACAGTTAATATGGCTTAAGCTGATGAGGTTTGTGTAAAACACTGCTATAGTATTTATGTTTGGTGTACAGGTCCGGGCAAGCCGTCCCAAAAACTTCTAGTGTTGTTGGAAGTGCACCAGATTTGAATTCCACGCTGGGCCCTCTGACTGTGGTAAAGTCATCCTCAAAGTGGCGTTGTCCAGATTGTTGCATTGAAAATGATATTCACGCAGCGAATTGTGTCTGCTGTACTGCAAAGAATCCAGCTGCTGCGCCAGCTTCGAAGCCTGTTGTGAAGAAATGGCGTTGCCCAGATTGTGCCGTAGAAAATGAGCCTGATGTTGGGATGTGTGTATGTTGCACAGCCAAAAATCCCAGTCTCGTTGATATACCTGTGGTGAAAAAGTGGAGATGTCCCACATGTATGGTGGAAAATGACCCTGCTATAGCTGCTTGTGTTTGTTGTTCGGAAAAGAACCCGAACAGTGTGAGTAGTGAAAAGAAGAATGTGGAAGCTGCTTCGCTAAAGAATGAAACACCTACTTTCAAGTTCGGAGTACCCAGTGCTACAACTTTCGCATCTTCAAATACTTCAACGCCTGTCTTTGGCAAAATTCCTTCTAACACGCAACAGTCTTCACCGGCACCTACTTTCAAGTTTGGTGCACCTAGTGCACCACCAGTGGCAACAACAACGACTTCAGCAGCAACAACGACCACGACTTCTCTAGCTAGTAGTACAACCACTTTCAAGTTTGGTGCTCCAGCAGAACCGTCGCCATCGGCATCTTCTCAAAGTGCATCTGTTCCTGTCTCTACTTTCGGATTTGGAACAATCAACAAAACTGACCCTCCTGTGTTAGCATCAACATTGTCGTCAAGTGGCGGGTTTCCAGCTCTTCCTAAAACCGCAACGGATTCTAGCAATTCTATTCTCAAACCTCCTGGGGGTGCCTTCGGTTCAGGAATTTCATCATTTACAGGTCAGCCTGCTTCGCAATCAGCAACAACTGGTGGCCCCTTCAGTTTTGGAAGTTCCACTGAGCCTCAGAAACAGACATTCAGTTTTGGAGGTGCTAGTGCTAAACCTGCATTTGGGGGAACATTTTCTCTTGGTGGCAGGTATGACCCTCCTCATTTTTTATACTAAAGAGAGAAAGGCAGTAATTGAAAATTATGGTGACATAGATATTACATTCAGATTTTAAAAAAATGCTTTATGCTGTTTATTTTTTAACTTCTTTGGTTTTCCAAACCAGTCAGCAAACTTCGAATACTGCTCCTCCAATCAACAGTAATTCTTCTATCTTGGCTCAAAGTCAGGCAAATCCGCTCTCAGCTACTACTGCAATAATGGGAGCATCGACAACCGCTCCAAGCACTTTTTCTTTTGGTAGTTCCAATTCCAATCCGGTGATATTTGGACAAATCCAATCGTCGAATAATCAAATGACATCTCCGTCACCAGCAGGCTTGTTTCAGTTCGGAGCTCCTCCGTAAGTTTGAAACGTTTAGTATTTGTATGTAGTTGTATAAAATTTTATTGAAGATGAAATTTGAACCAATGTTTTGGGTTTTTATTTTGTTTTGTTTAAACAGCTCAAATCCCCAGAATCCAGTTGCTGCTCCGACCGCAACATCTACTCTCCCTCCAACATTCAGCTTCACTCCTAATTTAAATCTAAACTTTTCTGCTGCAACCCCTGGGACAAGCATTCCATTTGGCAATCCTTCCCAACCGACGCCTGCAGCTGGATCCCAGCCACCGCCGCCTTTGTTTAATATATCTTCGAACTCATCCACGTAAGTATTGGACTTCCCAGCATTTATACTCGATTCAGTTGATTATTATTGAAAAATAGTGTAATTAATTCAATTGTATTTTATGATGAGCAGGGTAGCTTCAAGAGGGCGTGTCATTAAACGGGCTGTCAGAAGAAACAAGTAAACTCTGCCTCGCATGAAAGAAATTTTTCAATATTTATTACTTATTGTGTCAGAGAATAAGTAATGAAAGTTCTTGTACGATGAGAATATTTAAATTGTCACGTGATTGATTATTGAGTACTAGTTACGTATAAAAGTGACTAAGATTGAAACAATTTGAAATTGTTTAAATAACATTAATACATAACAATGGTCTTATAAAATATATAGACATATATGCTATGCGGTTTGTTTATGACGTGCGAGATCCATACAGTGGCTTGAAAGGCACAAGAATAATTTAGATAAAACTTGTATTCACTTGTTCTTATTCTAATTCCGTTGTGTAATGATTATGGTAATGGAAGTAGTAGCATTCCTATAATTCATCATGAGAGAGATCGCTCTTACTACGCCGAGGATCTGGTGGATAGCCCCAGAATTCTGATGCAAATCCATGAACATCGCGAGCACGTTTTACGAAAGCTGAAAAGCTGGAGACGCAGTTTCCTATGAACAAATTGGATTTTCCTAAAATATTTAAATCAACATGGGGAGAATCGTAGTCCAGTTTTTTCACAACAACATTGACATTCTTTAGAGCTCCGCTCAAGTCAGTAATTAAGTGATTTCTGTCAGAAGCAACAAAAATTGCCGTAGCATTGATCTTCTTGATGGCTCGTTTCAACTGCTTGACAATGGTTGTTGTGCTGGGAAGGCACATTTCGTGGGTTAGTTTTCCATTCTCTTGTCTATACCCCAAGCACTGTGGGGACGAGAAAAGCTGCGTCTGCGTTCCATCTATAAGATCACAGGCTCTGGACTGCGAACATTATCATATATGTTAAAATGTGCACGTACAAGTTCAATAGAATTATAAATGTACTTGAAAGGCGATCGTGTATATCATACCCAGTCTGCACCATTGCGAAGGTGAACTCCAATAAAAGGACCTTTTGGTAGACTAGAAACGAAATCCCTTCCCGCTTTTTCGATTTCCGTTTGCCAAACCAAGTATTCCTGTAAGTGCGCATTTTGTTCTTCGACTGGGAAAGCGCTCGGTGGTCCAACGAATGCGATAACTGAAAGAAAAATCACAAGTAACGAAAACGGAGGCTCTCATTTAAGTGGTTTGAATAACACCTACAAGACTGAGCTAATTAGTGGAATACGTTCTTACCTGGCCATTCACTAGGTGAATACTTTTCTCCCCACGTTGCTTTACCATTCCCTTTATACGATGCCAAATAGTGAAGCTGAGGTCCAAATATCTCAGAGTTGACAAAATCAATCTGTGGATGGAAATCAGTTATCTCTAGTTCCACTACAAATTCAAACTATTCCATATATGCACTGCAAATGTCGTCAGCGATCAAGAAAAGACGACATACCTGGTAATTATCCCAAAATGGTCCAAAGGGATTTCCATCTTTTGCATCACATCCTTTTCCATTTTTTCTTTCGATATAACAAAATGCTAATTGGAAGTTAAAATAAATGTACTTCAAAGCAAGTTATTGTACATGCATATAAGCTGTCGGATGATTAAAGGTGTTTCATTAATGTTTATAACATAACAGGTTAGTAGAACAACAGTTGTGGATATGAAATTTGCACGCGGTAGACATTTAATACTCACAATAGCGTTTTTCAGGAGGCCAAATGCTCGGCGCTAATCTGGTCATAAAGTCTTCCATCGTAATCACATTATGAAACGGTTGAATTGCGTCAGGTTTAAAATACTTGTCAAAGGGCACTTGAATCTATACAATGTATGTTTTAAATGCACTAAATTGTATCATTAATTAATCTATAGGTATTTCTCTACATTTCAAAGCCAGATACATATCAATTAAAATGTGTATTCCTGGAGCAAACACTTACCGAACCCGTTTTATACGGAATGTATTCAACCCAAGCTGGTAAAATGAGCGTTCTATTTACAGACTTTGCGAATGCTAGGGCTCCTAAAAATTGATCCGCTTGGTTCCCAAATCTTCCTGCAAATTTGGAAACAATAGCAGTCAGTTTTTGCACGTTATGACGTTACTATATCTTTGACCAAGAAGACCACTCCAACATCATAATACGTGTCCGCAATGAATTGGCAGGCGGGGAAGGCCTGTATACAAATTGCAGAGAAATTCTTTATTTTTTAAAAAGTTTTTAATACCCATGCAAGGACAATAAACAATGTATCCATTTGGGTCCCACTCGCTCGTCGCCGTCATATTAACCTCGTTTGAAATTGAGTTGTTGAACTGCACAGTTGAATTATTGGTCTCCTGCTGTTGCTTGGTGCTAAATTCTTGGGAACTAAACCCGGGTAGCAAAACTGCTGCCAAAATATGCAGCAAAGCTAAAGGGACTCGGGGTCGTGTCATCATCTCCATTTCGTTTCTCACAGTCAGGTTCAACAAATCACAGAGCCAATATTACAGAGTGAACCTTCACTTCGGTTCTGTCTTCTAAAATTACTATAATAACCAAACCATGTTACTGTCGTTCTTATATCTTCATTGTGCTGTTTGTCCCGTCTTCATTTAACGAAACCGAAACATTCGGCATTTTAGTTTTAGTATACATTCATGAACTGTCAGTATGTTTTCATACAGAAAACTGTCCGTCGAAGCCTTGAACTTTCACTCTGTAGGTCCACTTCCACTCGACACAATTGAAGCATGCATGATCATTTTTGACTAGACTTACGATAACTTCAGAGAGGATTGTTCGGTACCAAATCCATGTTTAAAATTGGATTTCACTTTCTTGTGCTATGGATGTATATTTTTCTTTATTTTTTAAAAACGTGTGAACGGGTGTTATTCGTAATTCATTGTTTGCCTCCCCGTTTCCAGTTGTGATCATCAGCCGGACGAAGTGCTTACTGACTCGTTGGCTTCATGTTTGACGTAGCACAAAAACATGGGAATGGGAGTACACTAGCGTGAGCTGCAAACGTGTGTGTAAAATGTATGCACATTTCATGTATTTATGTACCGCAATAAAAGCTGGATGGATATGAATTGTATTGTTGTAAGTAATCCACAACCCTCAATGTCTCCTAAAACCACCATACAATTACTTAAGACGGTTCCTTAAAAGTTGTTTATAAAAGGGGACTTTGTTGTATGCTTGGGGTCGATAATTCGTTGGATATCGACGAAAGTTTGCTTGCTTACTTTCACTGCATAATAAAACATGTTTAGTGTTTAGGAGGCTCATACGTCAGTACTAGTATATAGAGGAATGTATACACAACACATAATCGGTGTGCAATGTGCAACAAACATGCATACACTTTACATCTAAGTAAGAATAATATTGAACAAACTCAATTCAAGTGATGAATGGTGCATTTTTACGAATCAATTTTGACCATGCGAAGTCTAACTTGGATTTACTAGTGTCTTTAGAATGGGTTTTTACTTTTAGTAATAAATAAGGTTCTCTATTGTGAGATTTCAATGGCTAAGCTGAGACGTCACTGCACGCAGGATTTCCTACAACCGTTCTTGCCAAATGGAACATTGAGTGAATAGTCTTTATTCTAATGTGATGTTATAGAATGCCGCTGACACACACACACACACACACTAATTTCCCATGTTTGCAGAATCATAAATTATGGAATTCCAGTTTCACGTACGACAGATTTTTCCTGGAACTTTGTTTTCACGGTCAATCGTACTGACATGCATAGGTATATGTAGCTCAAAGTAGGTTGTTCAAAAATTGGTTCATTATAACTACGAGTTTATTCAGTAAAAAGACAATAGTTTCTGCTCACAGCTAAGATTTTCACCGCAGATCAAGTTATCCAGACTTGGTCTCACGGTTTCTCTTTAAAATTTCAACCTATGCAAAATTATTGAATACGCCATGATATGTCTTTAATCAAGGATATCAAAAACCTGGATTGAATTTATGCATTAATTTTCTCCGCTCTAGCCTAACTATACACCATGATTCAATATACTAACGTGCTTTCATAGAGTTTGACATTTAGTGCAAGTTTTCTGTGTCCAATCCATGAGAGGCACAAGTACAAGGCGTGTTGCTTGTGTCTATATCTTTGCCTTTGCATTTCTTTACTGCTGTATTCATGCTACACGCTATGACATTTCCTATCAGTCTGCGATGCAGTGGGTGAGCGTATGGAGTCGCCGCCAAATGTATGAATGAGGAGTATCGGGAGTATCGAGTGATCTATTTTTAATTGCCATGTGCTGAAGACGAACTGCTTTCCCTTGCATACAGATTTCGTTTAATGCTAAATGTGCAATAAAATGCATCTCATCGATAGAGAAGCGACAGACTCCTTTTTCTCTGGCTCACCTCACAGACGGCCTTTTAACAAAATTTTTATGGTTACATGGTTTGTAGTATTGTGTTTACTTTTTGTGTTAGAACTTGAGTGAATATGCAAATTAATATTTAGCTGGAAAGTAATTCTCCACTTTTGTACATTCTCGTTTTGTACAAAGCAATAGTTTCTGCTATATGCTACACCTATATTACAATAATATACATTGTATTATACTACTTTCCACTACAATATATTGTAGGATTGCTTGACGCAAATTTGCAGATACTGGCGTAGGTACGCTGATTTTATCCATAAAGACGTGGGTGTTGAAAGGTGGATCACAAAACTAGCAAAAATCATCAAAGCACTAATTATGTAAATGTTGGAGTATTGTCTCCCAAGAATTTACATGTATTTCCACTACTTATACATGAAGACCTCGTAAGTCATTACATATTTCAAGTTGCGTTGTCTCGAGACTTCTTGACTATGACGCAAGTAGAAACCAAGAATAGTTGAAATCACATATATCCATGTCATTACAATTGGCATATGATTAATGAAAGGGATTCCGTGTAAGCAACAATGACAGCGTCGCACAGCATCGCTAAATCATAGTCTCATATTGTACATCATCAGTGACATCAGATCAGCAAGCAACTGAAATATATTCAGACGTCACTGTAATGTTTTACGTAGAGAATGCCCATAAAGTGTTTGCTGTTTGCTGACTTGAGAGAGTATGCACAAGCTATGAGTAACGACAATTATGAGGTGGCACCTGACCTGGAGAACAAAGCACACGTGCAAAGTCACAATTTACAGAAGAGAATCACGGAACCCATGAACAAAAATGGAAAAGCTCAACAATGTACACTGAATGACGAAATAGAAAAATAATATGGTTGTATTTTTCAACGGGATATTGATTGACGTTTTCTTCTACTCTGTCTGATGTCTTAGATTGCTCATCATTGTGGACACCATATAGACTGTTACATAATGTAGACTAAAAACGAAGTATACTAACGTATATACCGTATTTTTGTGGCAAGAAATACTAAGCTTGCTGTAGTAGCATTCCTACGGCATGCATAACACACATCCCTTATTCACGATGCATAAATTCTGACAATTGTTTTTTAGTGCAAAAACAATCAGCAAATCAACGAATTTACAGAATAATGAAAGAGAATGCACGAGAATTGTGTTACGGTGAGAAATCAAATAGACATGACTCTCAGGCCCACATACAACATAGTGTCGGTAATTTGTCATTTGTAAGAATAGAAACTAGTGAGAAGAGTTGAATTATGTATTCGGAAAAAGTATGTATGTTCGAATAATAAGGAAATCGTTCATCCGTGTTGAGTCATTTGGTGGCATAAACAATGAGCTGGGCTATTGATTGTTAGACACAATTTATGCAGAGGGGCAATGCAAAACAGTATTTTAATCACTAGAAGATGCCTTACGAGTTTAATTCCAATATTATGCGTTCGATGTTAACGGCCCCGAGAGATATCTTTATTAATTACTATATACTCTCACAATAATGGATAAAAATAATTAAATTCCTACTGCGCTATGCGTAGGCATGTGTTATCAACTAACTTGGGATGAAACGTAAATACATACCATGAAACATTTAGTAATGATGTTTTTGCCATATTATGTGACTGTATGCCAAACTTTCTCCACATAAGCCTGTTTAAATCTGGAATGAACACCGTCAGTAAAGTTCATTGTCATATCTCTGTACAACACGTCAGCGAGTGGTGAAGTCGGAGCTACCAGGCCATATGCATAAAAATTGACTATGCGTATTCCAAGCTGGTGTGCTCCGATTTAAAAACGTTTGAAGTGTAATCAAAATGTAATCTTAATCCTTTCATGTCAGTTTTTTTAGTCAAACAGGTTGATAGGACGTGTTTTCCCTCTTCACAACAATAGCAGGTGTATTGTATGAACCCATAAAAACGTTGAGGCGAGAATTTCTACCGGCTGATTTTGTCTCAAGTTCAAGTTTGTACCTGTTGAGAGATGCCATATAAAAACTGAATCACACTTGTCATGCCGAGACTGTCGGAATGTAATAAACGTTGAAGGATGCATACGCGAAATTCATTGCTGCATGCGTGCGACTGCTGTAGTCCGCCAGTGCATGTAAATGTATGTATGAGAGGCTATGGCATTTACTATGAATTTTTTATGTAATGCGGTGCACAACTACGAACTTCATTCAATTTCAGCGTGATTAAAGCATGTGAAGGAAGAGCATGACGATTATATGACTTGCGCTATTTTGAATGGTTTTTATGGGGTTATCCGGAGGTAAGATAAGGTGTCAACATAACAAAACCATGACTGACAAATGAATTGAAAGATTTAGTTTTTGGAATTGCCAAATTGATTTACAGCGAACTCATTAAGGCTCATCAAATCAATTGCACGAGGCTCACAAAGAATTTCTTCGTATAATCAGGCGTCTTGTATGTAATGTAGGTCTGGGTCGTGTATTTAATATTTATACTAATGGCATGAGCGGTGCGGGTGAGAGTGGATTTTCCAAGTAGTAATTATAAACTCACTCTGACCCCTGAAGATCATTCTGTTGTCTGTAGTTTTGGAGGACCTCGGGCCTCCCAAAAAAGCTGAGTTATTTCAGTTGAATAAAGTTATAGACTGTCAATTAACTAAAAAGCGTCAAATGGCGAGCAGTAAATATTCACGTAGTTATCGGATACTATAATGATTATGTTTAATCCCTAACCCACGTCATCTGAATGCCACGAGAACATTAGTCATCAAAACCGTAATGAAGGGTTTAGTTTAATCATAACCGAAAAAGGTGATTTTAGAGTGACTGGTTCAGACTTCCTCCTGGAGACACAAAAAAATCAACATTTTTGTCTGCTCTCATCGTCTCACGTACACCTACTAGAACGAGATTAGCGTTTTCATGTTTGCTCATGTGAGCCAATCTTCCGAGGGGTTGAACTCACCAAAACGTAAATCGTACGTCGACAAAATGTGCAATTTCACTTTTGCAAATCATAGTAGTGAGTACATATACAACACGAGAGCAAAGTCGAAAGTAAGGGGAACGTGAATGAATGGATGAAGTCAACTGGTCTAGATAAAAAATTGTTAGCCGCGTCATGTCGCTACACTAGAAACGATACAAGATCCGTTTTGGTTGTCAGTAGTATTTCGAAGCACATGTGACTGTGCTCACATCTGCTAACATCACATGAATCTCTGTGTGTGTGGCTAACTGGCATCCTATCATAAAATGCTGTTTCTGCCTCCACATCTAGTACTGAAAACTCGAGTGCGTATTCATGGGCACATATAATGTGTTAGTTCAAAATTCTGATGCAATTTCTTTCCGACATCGCAAGCCTGGGAAAGGCCATCCTTTAGCGTAGAATTCAATAGAACAGATCATTCTTGAGTTATGAGTGATGTAATAATCTGTTAATGTATACGCTAGTTCATATGAATATGTATTGCTGTTGATGAAAAAACGTTTGAGTCATCATACTCGTTGCCCAATTGTACTCTAATTGTGGGGGATGTCCAACTTCTTTCATTGAGCTTGAATAGCTAAAGCATCAAGAAGATCATCATATCACATGTCATTCACAGACTTGATTCCATCACGGCAAAGCATATAGAAATCTGCACAGCACTTGAGTGTGAGAGGGCCACAGCAACGTTGCGAGTGATCCTATAAAAGTCTGTGTTTGGAACGGTCGAGCGTTTCACTTGCATTTGGGTGCTGTAAGAAGCATTGTCAGCCGACGGTGATCTTCATACATTTATAAATACCAATTCGTAGTCTGACGCAGAAAATGACAGTGACTACAATTAAGCTCAAAGTCCCAAAGAATATTTGTTCAGAATACATCAACCTACATTTCAGCAGGATTGAAATAAGATTGTCTGCAAACAAAAGAAAAGCAATTTGGCTTTAGTTTCATTGTTCTACACTAAAGTGTCTTTCCAAGAAAAGGAAATCTGAGAGAAAGCTTTATTTAAAAACAACAGGACTTCTACATAGCTCGTACAACTAACAAACTGTCTCCAATCAGTTTTGCCGTAGTGAAAGCTAATTAGTGTCAATCCTACGTGTTTAGTGTCATAAAGTTCAGGTTTGCCCTTTCTCTGAATTTAGCTTTCAAACTTTACGTATTATTTACGTATCGTTGCTCAGTCAGTTGTGAAAGAAGACAAAAAGAAGGCTAAAAGTGTTTCGTCGTGAATAAAAGTGTCCGTGCAACCTTTACGTTGTTATATTTTCGCCAAAATGAATAAGGCAGTGGGAGTGATCGCTGTTCTTACCATTTTATTGCTCATCGTCTCGTCGTCATCTGCCAGACCTGTAAAATCACAGTCATTGTAAGTATGGCGTTTTAAAATGATTTTTTTCTGTCATATAATAAATCGGAATTTGATCCGTTTCTAACTTAGTTTACATTTACGCACAAACACGCACTCTATGAAAATTTAATAACCCCGATGAATTTTATTGTGGTATCATCCAGGCAGAGGCAAAAAAGGCAGTCCGACCAGCGACTCGCCGAACTGGAGACTTTGCTAGCTCTCCAGAAATATGGAAGGCACCGGTTTCGCACTGATCGTAAAAAGGGGGTTGGGGCTGATGAAAAACACATGCCGGGTTATGGAATCATTGACTTTCACATATTGTGAGTACGCATTTGTTTATATGAAAATTTGCTAATTCGCTTCTTCATAAAATGTATGGCACGCAATCTAACTAGAGTGGTGGTGGTGCAGAAGTTTTTGGGTTAGCAGACCAATAAATCCTGAAATCCGTCTTGTTTATTCTTTTCAGAGGTCGTAAAAAGAAGTCGACGCAGTTTTCTCCGGGGAAACTTGCAAACGTATTGACACAAGTCAGAGAGAGTCCACGCACAAACGATCAATTAGATGATTTGCCGTGGCCGTCCTCAGAAGAGGAAGCAAGCTACTCGGATCCACTTCCAGAGCAAGATTCTCGGTGGCTGAAGGATTTGTACATAGAAAAGAAATAGCTCAAGCAAATAGAAAGTTGTGAATACGCAGTTTAAATACCCAAATACAACCGTGAGTCATGTCAGAAAATAGGGAAAATTATGATGACAACTGAACGCGCTGCTTGGAATCATTAATTATGGTAAGAGGCAATCCAACTGTCAATGCATGTCAATACAACGAAATTATGGCTTACATTGCCCCAATTCCTCATGTATCCTACCTCGTTGAGGAGTCTATGCAATAATCTAACAAATGGAATTAAGTAGCTTGAGAGAGAAGAAGGCTTGGGAGGTTGACATGTAATTCAGTTTAGAATTTGCACTTGTCAGTCACTACATTAAAATCATCCTTTCGCTTGACTTGTATAATATCAGTATAAATACTGAGATTTTTCCTTAATTGAACATTGGTCAGGTTAAACTCATTACAACAGCGTCTTCCAAAAAAAACTGGCACTAAATTAACCAGATGGTTCAGAGTTAGCTTATCTTTTATAGACATTGGCCACGCTTTTGATGTGAATCAAATTCTATATTTTGTTTTAAACCAGTTCAACTCTCACCTTATAACATATACGTATACATGAAGCTATTTGTTGAATATGTTATCAGGAGAAAAGCATAGCTGCATAGTGAGTGACGGAGAAAGCTCAATGGGTGTAGGTTGACTGGTGACGTGTGTATATGAACGAAAACATGACGGACATTGCTCATTGGAATGGTTCCTAGTCAGTTTTTTTACAAACCACTGCGTCTTGTAAACGCGGATAATCATTGTATCCCTGTTAAACTTTCATTACCTTTCACTTTGGGCAAATGTCAGATAGGTTTTTGTGGAATAGTGAGCAAGAAATTCAATCAATGCATAATTGGAAATTCAAAGTAGTTCTGAATTAGTGAAAAGGGCAAATTAGGAGGGCAAGTGTAAATGTAGTTAATAGGGTGTAGCGTTGACCTGCATTATTGGTTCGTGTACTACATTATGTATGTATTTATTAAGTGGGTAGGGCACTAAAATCACTGGAAATGTGGAATACGTGTTTTTGTGTTGACTCTGTGATTACAACTTCCTATACACCATACGACGAAATTACCTTGTCTCCCTCCTGTTCCCCTTTACTCTTTGGAAAGGAGACAGTTATGGCAAGATTTTTATTGGATTATTCTCGAGATAAAATGATCTGCTTCCATATGTCACATGTAGGACAGGCCTACATTAAATCAAACTGGAGAAGGGTGATGGTCAGGTTGGAAAAGTGCTCGTAATTGAGACACCCACTATAGTATTACATCTCACAGATAGGAATTTAGAATTTTAGTGCCAGTTCTTATGAACAAATTATAATATGACAGTATACCATTACAGCATGCTTTATTCTAATTAAAGGACATGTTCGGAAATGCATGCTATGATAGGAAGGAATATTGGCCTACATAAAAATGAAAACTCTGAGGGAGAAAGTCTGTCCATTACTTTTTTCACTTGCTCGACAAGGCGTAACTGTCAACAAGGAAATAGCTACATTTCATGTCATGAAAGGGCATCATTTACAGTAGACTTGCTAGCACTACAGAAAAGGCCATTTGTCTGATTTATTTTACTGCTCCCAGTATGACATGTTGTTTTTATTCTCCCGATTAAGTTTTTTTTTCTTTTATTTGAACAGATTTTTTTACTTCACCTCCTCGGATTACATTGCATTGTTGCACCGTTTTATCTACCACGTCTATTTGACAAGTCTCCCTTTGTGCGTTCGCCAGAACGGAATGATTTTGCTACCGCCATTTCCTGGAATGCGAAGAAATTTTGATCCGTAGCGGTAGCTGTGTAGATGTATTTCCTCCAGCTTAATCTCTGGAATCTTTTACTGTAACAAATGAAACTGCATTCTGTACTGCTGTGTGTATCCTCTACCATCAATGACTGTACACTACTATTCATCTGCCGATGGATGTTAGAACGATTGAAGAATTTGGAAAAACCCACAGACTTGTTGCAACTGCACTTCTGTGCCCAAAAGAAGCTTGATGTCCAAAGCCAAAGATTTTGCAACACATTGTCGTGTAAAAATTTCTGTATCATACGCCTTTTTGTTACACAGATTTGTTTATACATGCACTGATTATTGATCTCATTTTTATACATTTATGTTTTTATGGTTTAAATTATTTAAAATTTTGATTTATAAAAAAGGAAAATCTGTTGATACTGTAGTCTCAAAGTGATAAAATACAAATATAATGTACTTACATGTCACGTAAATACATATGAATTCTTATTTTGTCTATATGTATGTACCACAATTTAGCCCTTCTGCATACGTAATCGTTGCGTCAACTATTTAAAAAATTGTGCATTCGATAGACTGTTTTCAATTCAGCAATACCGTACCTAATAACCACGCAGACCGCAATCAAACCGTAATTAATACTAGTATGTCTCCCATCAGACTCGTCATTAGAAATAATTCAAGACAACAAGTGAGTGCACTTCCTGTCGGTGGACCGTGACAATTTTATTTTTGCAATTAACAAACTTGTTTGCTACCAAACCTGACACCATATTAGTCCAGATTCGTCCAGATTTGGCACAGGTAAGTATTTAAACTGAAAGAGGCAAACAGCGGTTCAATTTTTCAATCGTTGGAGAACAGGGTCGCACGAAATCCATTGCATACCAAGCACGTTTCATATTATGGAAACCGAAAGTTTTAATTTTATTAGCGACGTCGATGTCATGTACACTAGTACATACCAAATTATAGAATCACCCCTATTCACTACTATCTTATATTTTACTAAATTAAAGCAAGTAAAAATGAAGAGTAAAAATAAAAAGTACAAGCCATGCCTCTCGGTAGGCAGAAGTTAGGTTTCGTCGGAGTCCGGAGATCACTCTCTCTCTCACACACACACGGAGGTCAATCTCTTCGAATGCTTAAATGACATTATGTTTGCTTCTTCGTTTTGTGGATTTTGATAAGTATTTCTTGAGCAACTTCTCTGTTTGTGTGGAATAGTTTGCCAAATTCTTCACTTTTTACAAGTTCCTCGTACTTTCTACGAAATGAAATAAACAGGGTTCAAACTCCATTTTACAGTTAAATATTTAGACAATTGACGGAAGGAAAATCGTAAAGAAATATTTTATACATTGTGCATTAGGCTTATTGCCGTTACTTTGTAAAGCAATGAAGAGCCGTTCGTCGAATTTGTAGATATTGGAGCGTGTTAGAGACATGCAGATAGATTTTCAATGCCGTACTGCAGTCGAGATCATCTGAAGATTTGGAATTGAGAATATCATGACTTGCGTTTCGGAGATGTGGAATGATGTACTTTTCTCCAGCTCTCATCAGCTCAAATGCCACAGAGGCTGGAAGAGCAGAGAAAGTTGTGTCTCCGTAGTACAAATATTTCAGGAATGATTCAACTCCAACCACAGACATATTTTCCATTACTAGACGGGTTGCGGACTGCCTGCCATTTTCCTTAGTGAACATGGTGCTGAAAACTTCGCTGTGCCCTGTGAAATAAAATCAAGACACGACATCCTCAAACTGGGGGCATATTTTCGACATGCTGATTGGATTAGTGTCTACTATGTGCGATTGTATGTAATACATGTTATAAAATTATAGAACCATTTATTGATTGATTATATCCCTGCAACTTGCACAACCTGCTAAGATGCATTTGTGACATGGGAATACTTCCCCATTCACTTCCAACTTAAAATCGGTTCCAATTTTAGCATGAAAGATTCGCTTTGATGCTTCATGCTGAGATTTCCAGTAGAGATCACACGTATTTGGATTTGGATTTGCCGATGTTCCCAGAGACTCTGGACAATGTTGAAACACCGTGACAGTCACCAAAGCATCCAGGGAGCAGTAGTAGGTGGCGGACATTCCGTAATGTGTCTTGGAGCACTTGTTGATTACCAGCGAGGATTGAAGGTAGTCCGGTGGACAAAACTTTGATATTCTGAAGCATAGTTTAGACTGTCGGCATGGACAAAGTAATTTCCCACATCGAGTTTCACCTTCCATAGCTGTAACAATAGTAAATTCCCATGTGGGCATTAAGAAATCTCACAAAGCTCATTGAGTTTATAATGCCTTTCCAAAACCTTTAGTCTTAAGCGTAAATTTTATATTTTAAGATTACATTTTACGGGACCAATCTGCTTGGTTTCTGGATTAACAAATGCGATTTTGACAGAGATCCATTTGAGACCGGTCAGTGCCCAACCTCCAAGATGTGCCTTTGGGCCAGAGTCACAGTAAAGCTGAAATTCGATGTCGGAATGCTCGCTACTCCTTGTTAGGTACAAATACCTTAACCCAATAAAACTCAAGTAAAACCTCTGGCATTCGGTACATCGGCAGTAAATAAAAGTAAATCTGTGTTAGTGGGTAGTCTTATTTTTTGAGTGTAGCTTGTATGTTACATTTGGCAAGCATCCGTTTCCACTCGTTGTCCAGAAGCCTGACAAGTTTGTTCAAAGTGGTATTTAAATGACCAGAAACATCCAAATAATCGAAAAGCAGATTTTGCATTTGGTAATGTGGGGTATGAAAAGTAGGCTGTGTTGTGTCCACCTCCACCATCCATGACGCGAAAAGTCACGGTCTTTTGTAATGTGATGGAATTTGAGGCTCCACAGTCCTATATATAAAGTTCAACACTCCTCCGCTAAGTATGAAGTAAAAGAATATAAATGTTTATAGCCCGTAGTATTTCTAACCATTGTGCAGAGTTTGAGAAGTGGAAAAGCAACAAAGTGAGTCTTTGTGCAGGAATTTTGTGGTGAAAAAGTGTAGGCGTTTCCAGCACCATGCCCTTGATGTAAGTCAAAATAAAGTCCTCCGAATGTGAACTAATTGTAAATGTAAGAATCATTACGTTTGCGATCTTTGATTTTAACAACTATTTGCGTAGGACGCCACATATTTATGCTGAAAACCAACCGACCCACCACACGCCACTTGCCTTAAGTAGTGATGTTTTCAAGATATCCTTGAAGTACAATAATCAATAGACCTTGAGAAAATAGGTAACAACCTATTCGTTACGGTTTGAAGTACGGCTTTAAGACTTCGTATGAGTCTATTTGGCATAAAAGTAGATCACTTGGGACCCCTTTGTTGGCACCTATTTTGCATATTTTCAGCTAATCGAGCATATTGCATATGCACAAACCTATTCTACGTTTTTGGAAATAGACTTGTTTTGAGTATGTTATTTAGACAATATCTCGCTTTACAATGCACAAAAATGCTTTTGAGAATGCTTCGCACCAGCAAAGAAGCAATCGGACTTTGCCAAAAAACAATTGTGCACTTTCCCAATGATCAAACTCATTGGAAAACCAGCATATTTGATATTCTTTGATGTAGAACGGAATTTTAGTATGCTGAAAGCTCTGCTCGACGACAGACGACGTAGTTTTACAATGAAAAATCTGAAAATGTACTCGGTTTGTCACTTCGAAATGATTATAAATGACACAAATGAAGCTCAATGAAATCATTATGTTGAATTATTCCACGTTTATGATGATTTTAAGTGCATATTTAAGCACCTATTTCACTGTTTTATACGGCATAATTACCTACCTATTATGGAGGTTTTGAGCACCTATTTTCTCAAGGTCTAATAATCAATTATGAAAATCCATGATTTACTCTCAGTCTTGCTGGTTAAAACCACATCAGAGATTGTTAGGTCAGGGATGTCTTCATGTTGATTGTGATTATTTCCAAAGCGAGGGTTGGACGTTGTGAAATTTGCAAATGTTTGTAGCGTCTGAAAATGAAAGTGTTCAAAGTATACTAGATACATTTTTTCACTACGAGTAATAAATATCTGACGAAAGGAGAAGAAACCACTTGCTTGACTTACTGTAACGGATTTGATCAAAAATAATATTTCCCACAAATAGTCAGGCCCAAATTCGGGCGTGAGTTGTGAAATCTGTAAGTCAGACAGACCCATTTATCAAAACCACAGTACAACATAAATACCTTTCGGCCCAAGCAACAATTTTTGCTTCAAGTTGTGGCAAAGTGGTATTATGACATTTTGACGTGTTTAGCATGAAGTTAATGCATGTCCGCCTCGTCTTTTAAACCTGCAACACATATTTTGTTCACCACTTTCACCTACCACTTTTATTGCTTTAGTAATAATCAGGAAGAAGTCTCCCTCTGTTTTCAGGTTATAGAGTGGATTTGAACAAAAATTCAAAGTAATTCGTATTACAAACGAAGATTTTTTTTGCAATGTGTCGTGTATCTGCTTGAATGGAGTAGCGGCGAACTCTCCTCCCGGTGAGTACAATAGTACAAGTACAACAGTGAGACCACAAAAATGTATTAGGCCTACATGCTCCGTAGTAAATCAACGTCGACGACTACGTGAGTTACGGAATCTGGAACATTACTAGCAGTTCCCCTCCAACGGTAGGACGGTTGTGAGTGGTGTCAATCGAAAGCTGAGGGTGAGTACTCTTCATATCCGACTAGTTTAGTTTGCGCAAGCAAATCGTTCTATCGAGA
>JAHZMW010004494.1:0-19717 GCA_027743745.1 Alloscopus bannaensis
TCGCATTTTTTCCTACTCAGCTTTTGGCTGCTCGTGATGAATGACAAAATCAATATAAAACTAATGGTGCCAGAGAGAGAGAGAGAGGTTGGCGTATGCTTCTTTTCCCAAGTTTTGTTACACTTTGCTTCTTCCTTTCTGACACGATTTTTTTTCGCTGGTATGTATACACTTTTTCCGTATATCTAAAACATACTTTTGTGTCCTTATTGTGTGAAAGAAAGTAAATTGAGTTTAAACTTGTGGAAAATCTTTGAGAAAAATGTGAGTGTATCGCTAAAAAGCTTTGTCACACAAGAGTTGTGTAGTTGTGAGTGCTTCAATCACTTTCCCTTTTGCTGTGCTCACCCTGCTTTTAACATCCATTACGTGTTACGCAAAGGATGGCGGCTTTCATTTTTGACTTCAGTGCAGCCACCATCACAAATGATTTTTTTTGCCAGTGGTAGACTTAAGATTGAATATGATTTAAAGTTGATTATAATACGTACGCTATAGTTTTCAGATGGGATGAATTTTCGGTGGGAATGTCTGTATAATTTAGAGAAAGATGCTTTTAAAAGGAAACGATACATATGCATGACGATTTTTTTTGAAAAGTGAGCAAAAAGCATTGAGAGGATTTTGTGACGAGAACATTGAACAATACTATACAGCTGAAAAAGTGTAAAAAATGGCAAGATAAAGAATTTTTTCAAACCTGATGGAGGGTAGGACGCCGCGGAGATGGGGTCTGCGCCATAATTTCTAATGCCGTAAGTGTCATGAAAACTAGAAGGGTCGACGGAAGATCTTCGCTCCGCATCTGAAGCTGACACCGCAGCGGCAGCAGCCAAGTAGGGTACTGGCTGGCCATGAGTCTCCATATGACTTGGCACACGGCTCGTGTACGGGGCATAGTTACACCAACCCTGAGCACCGAATGCTGTTGGACACTCTGTGATTGATGAAGGGGCCCCTGGGTACTTGGGATAGTCGTTGGGCCAAAAGGGGAGTCCGTGACTGCCATGATGTCCGTGCTTACGGTCAGTTTGAGTGTAGTATGCTGCCGCGGCCGCTGCTGACGAACCCATTGGTGTGCCGTAAGGGTTGGGCTCAAACGACGAGACTTGGTGAGCTGCTGCTGACGTACTCGATGAACCGGTCCCACTGCCGCCGCTACTGCCACCGGTCACACTTGATCCACCACTTAATGAAGTGTCCACTGGTAAGGACCCTGAATAACTTGACCACGCTGAGGTCACATATCAACCATAAGAAAAAACTCATCAGTACCATCATAACCTACTCTGGATAGCTGGCATGCTCTAAAAACGTAGGAAAAAACTGAATAAATACAATCCCACTCTATTGCATGCTTTTTTAATGTTTGGAATTCGTATTAGTACAATTAGAGTTGATGTTATAAGAAGTTATCACTTTATTTACAGTTATGTACAAATCCATGTAAAATAAAGAAAGTTTTTTTGTGCTGTTTCAATAATGTGAAATGAAGCTGTGTGTGTGTTCATATAAAATGTAAATGTGTGGTGTATAAGAATAATGTTGTGTGGTTGATGATGTGTTGGATCGGCCTACGAAACAATATGTGTGATTGACTGGAAAATGATAAAGAAAGCGGTGAGATTTCTAGAAACGATATTGGTGTGTGTGTGAAGAAGTATTAATAGAAAAGCTCTCTAACCGGCAGCTGCAGAAGAGTGTCCCCCATAAGCGAGACTACAAGAGGAGGCACCAGCAGCAACCGCTGCCCCACCACCCGCCGGGCCCACAGGTAACCTTTTTGCCGGGATATGAAGAGGTCCCGTGGTCGAGGCCGTGGAAGGAGAGTGTGAGCTCCCGTTCGATAAGGGCAATGGCAAAGAGGAAACTATTGGAGAGGTTGACTCGAGCTTTATTGAATTATTATTATGGTTATAGGGTGGACTCGTTGTTGATGAGATCGGAGTAGTTGCTGATGAGCCGCCAGAGGATGAACTCCCTCCGCCACTGACCCCTCCACCGTTGGCTCCACCACTGCCACCCCCTCCACCGCCACCGTCATCGTACAAACTTCCATTCATCATGTTCATGCGACCACAACTCAAACTGGAGGACAGTGGGGGCTCTAAAACCCCTCCTGACGCTGGTGCTCCGGGCCCACCTTCACGTAAGCAAGTAAACAACATTGTTTTCGCTTCCTAGTTATACGTAACGTATTTTAAAGCTTTTTTTGTCAGACAGTGGACAACTATTGTTTCTCTTGAACAGATTCAACAAGTCGTTGACGACAGTTTTGGTGCGTTGTGTAAATGTTTTCAATCACGGTTTGAGATCAACACTGATGCTGCACTGTGGCTTGTTTTAAATGTCTCTGTACTTCTCCTTATTTTCTGCGCGTTGTGCATGAAACCTGATTAGAAACGATTTTTTCTTAGTTTTCTTAAATGGATCTGAGGACGTGAACAGTTTTCCTTTTCATCATTTCTTTTTCATTGAGTACGCACACACTTCTTCACCTTGTGGGCTAATTAAAGCAAAAAGTTTTTCGCACACTGATAAGCGTTTCTGCACATACACACTTTCCACGTTAATGAAGCTGACGATCAGAAGAGTCAAACTGACGTCCTGCCTCAAGTTGTGAGTCAAAATGCGTCTGTACAATTATTAGCATGCTGCACAAAGTTTTCATTTCGCGTACTTTTTTGTTAAAAAATTTCCTTCGGCTTGCTCTTGCTAATTTACTAATTAATCAGGCTGAGGAGTTCCTCTGATTTTGCTTTGTCGTTTACGAAAAGTTCACGATATTTTCTGATGATGTACCGATTTGTTCATTTCCTTCTCAGCCCTGCTTTTTATGGAAATATTCAATCTGAAACAGAGAAATGAGTACGACATTTTGAAACCAAATGTTTTTCGCATATTGCATCCATTTTAAAAAATAACTTATGACAAATATTACCTAAATTTCATAGTTTTATGCAAAATTTGCAGTACTAGCGACTTTAGCATATCCATTATTAAAAATATAGATGCTCCTCTCACCTAAACTGCAAATTCAAATGTATTCTTTGAGATATTTTCTTATTATAAAAAAGAGACTTAAATGCAAATAAGAAGTTGCAACAATTTTTTTCTGCAGCAAAACACTAAAAAAATGAGTAAAATAATATTTTTTTCAAAAGAGATACGGCAATACAACGTGCATTATGCGAATACTAAAAGACCGATACACAAGCCTGCTTTGCGCTTCACTAACTGAAAAATCTGTGCTCACTACTTTTTTTACTAACCATGCATAGCGTTCTAGGTTTAAGAAACGAGTTTCTCCTCACACATTTTCACATTGAATTCCCTTTCTCGCAGACTCGAAGCTCTCATCCCATCATCACTTCTGTGTGACCGACAGAAGTCAAAGAGCGTATATAGAGAAGGAGTTTACTCGCAGAGAAACTCACTCCTCTCTCTCATCATTTCATCAAGGAATTTGTGGCAGTGGCAGCAACTTGAGCGAAAAATGTTTTCCCTTCAACAAGTGCGAGTCGCTTCGAGTTGTACGCATGTGTATCTGCTAGAGCTACTCAGTATATCAATCACATTTTGAAGTATGGATTTTTTTTCTTTAATTTTTCAATAAAGGAATTCACTTCGTGTGCGCTCAACTCATTTTTTTCTACATACAGCCACCAGTAACAAAACAATCCCTACCTGATAAGCTTCTGCTTAATTGATTAATTTTTTTTGGCAAAGTGATTTTTTTTCTTCTTTTCACTTGTCTTTTCCTCTTTCGTAGCTGACGAGCCCTTATGCATAATATAAAATCGTGTACTACAGCTGTGCTTTTGGCTAGTTATTTTTTAATAATCAAGAAAAAAAGTCGGTCGGTAGTCGCGTAGAAAAATGTTTGAGACATCTGTGAAGAGAGAGGACGATAATCTTAATATGATAATCATGGAAGACCACCGCTCATGTATGGCCGGCATTCACGGCATAAAAAGGAGAGGACGCGTGTGCAAGCTATCTGGTTCAATGTGAATGCAAATCGAAAGAAAAAATAATGGAAGAAACTTTTTTTTCTCAATCAGGTATTTTTGTACTTTTGTGAGGTGCATTTATAATATAAGTGATGCTCACAATACCACACACAGTGATACGAGAAAAGCCAATCATGTATGCTTGTATGTATATAAGCTTTCTAAAGTCGTTTTAGCAAACAACTAATGAAAAAATGCTTTAATTTGGCTACATATGTTGAAGAAAAAATGTGACAAATTTTTTGACAGTGTTTTGACTCATTTGAAGAAAAACAATATTACAAATTCAAGAGCATCAGATGAAGAAAACTGTATAAACAAACATTTAAAACGCAAATTACGTTTAGATGATGATAACAACTTGATATGTGTTTAAATGGCACGTAATCCTATAACTATGTGAGATTAAAAGGTTTGCTGACTATTTCAGCGAGTTTCAGAGAATAGTTGAACACATCAGCGAGAATGTCTATTTCTACTGTGCCAGGGGTAAAGAACAGCAACCAGGAGATCACGACACGACAGTCGTGCCGATTGTGAAAGAGAAGGCTACTCAAAATATTGTTTTGCGTTAACCTCTTTTTACTACTCATGTAGCGAGAGACTGAGTTAGTTTATACGGAGGAAACGCTGCTTAATAATATTTTGATTTCCAACTTGATGTTTTCATCTAATTTATTGGATCACAGTCATGTGAAGTCAGCAGGAGTGCATTTAATGCAATCAAGACCTGAAAGCTTTTCAGCGAGCAAAAAAACAGCAAATGACTTGAACACTGTTGCTGCTTCTGCTGTTGTCATCATCCAATCTGCTTTTGTCCATGTATAGCATACTACTCTTATGAGTGCTTCTGCCTCATCAACTAAGGCAGCAGAATAAGAATAAAAAAATGAGGATTGCGTTGCAGAATTCAATATGTATTTTTTTCATTCGTATTTTCCTTCAGATTTGTTCACATCAGTGATGAACAATGTAAGAGTTTAGGGCGTTTTTTTTCTCCATATAAATATTCAATATTCGAGTACACAAGTAAATCGAATAGAATCTGTTCTGGTGTTATTGAGTAGTTTGGGTTTTCATTGATTTGGATTTTTTGTTCTACGATATGACGACGGAAAGTTGAGAAAAAATAAAAGAAAGCATGACTGAGTTGAATTATCAGATTGACGGCTTCTTTACTCCGATAATCGTCTTCAACGTTGGTGATCAAATTGATCAGATCCAGATTAGATGAGAAGATCAAGTTTGGATGTGGACAGAGAGATCAAGACCAAACCTTGTTTTTTTTTACTGAAAGAATTACTAAACCATCCGCTGCTTTAAGACTTTTGACGATTTTCTAGCAATGTATTGAATATTCCTGTGAGTCCACTGAATTTACAACGAGGCAATAAGTATAACGTGTATGCGCTCTCATTAAACACAAATTCTAACCAATTCAATTACAGGACAAGCTCGAATTACTCGAAACTGTAAAATGTAATTTTGTAATAATTATTCAGTGTAAACAGTTATCTCAAATTATTCTCAAGGTACTTTTAGATAGCTCTTCGCAAATCCAGCGTGACATTAAACCACTTCTGCAATTATGCTTTGAGCAAAGCCCGTTTCGCCAATTTTAGGTACGCACTCCGACCTGATGGAAAACGTACGAAATAATTACGTACGGAAAGGCTTTCGTTAGATGATTATCTCGATCAACCCCCACAGCTCACAATCAGATTTCAAAAATCTTCTTCAAATGGTCTCCTAAATACACTCTATACTTTCACAATAACCATATTTTTCTCAGTTGTTTTATGATACGCAAACCTATGTAATAATCATACTATTAGCTACCTCTTCAATTTACCAACCTCCAATAACCTGTACGATTCTCTTGGTATCAATTCCCATTCCTTTTCAGGTGATACGAAAAATCATTTCTGAATGGCAATGCACCACTTTTCTTTGACTAAAAGCTCACAATTATAACTCGGCCGTATATATGCAACGCTCGTATACAAGCTCAACTTTGTTTTTCTGATAAGCATCTCCTAAAATATTGCATCTCATTCGATATGCTACGCGATATTGAAACTGTTGTTCGTACACATGTTACTCGTATGTCTACATCATAATCTAATGCTCCTATTGTGTACTCTTATGAGCAACATTTTGGAAAAGGGGATACAAATTTTTGAGTTTCAGTAATTGAGGGAAAAATACAGAAAAAAATGTACACTCGTGTATGCATCACTACTACAATGCTCAGGTAAAAGCAACTCTTTGAAAAGTTGGTAATCTATGAGTGTGGCAGATGAACAGATTTTCCTCCCCTTAGTTTTGTAAAGGAAGTGTGTATTATACTACACAGAGTAAAAAAACAAGCCCCGCGCACCCACAGAGTACAATATTAATGGGATCATCATCATCTCATCTCTCGCATTTATTTTAATGATAATGGTAACACGCGTGCGAGAGTCTAGTTTACGTTTTTTCTCTACGTGGTGATGAACAATACCCTGAGAGAGAAATGCACTATTGCCCCTCTCGAATCCAGTATGAAATGCAAACGTCAATATAAAAAACAGGTAAGCGAATAAAAGAATCCATCAAGTCATCATCATCATCAACATGATTGCGCACACACACAAAGTTTCATATATCTTCTCGCTCCTTTTTACGCTACCACGCTATCCACAAGAACGAGCCTTGTTTTCGCTGCATGAATTGCGAAAATGGTGTAACAACGCAAGTACAGGTTTGCCTGGTGCTAGTATACCGTCGTGGGGTCAGTCGGATGTAATGAATTATCTATCCAACGCTTTGCTGAGTCCATCAGTCATTTCGTAGTACGAAGTGGCTGCCTCGTTGTGATGTGTGTTTTCAGTATATAATTTTTTGCGATCAAGGATAAAGCTACACATCGGGCAGTCAAGAAATTTATGCGGAAAAAGGAGACAGAGCGTGGATCTCTGTGCAGAGAAGAAAGAGTCTAATTTTTCAGCTTCGAGGAAAGTGCTACACACGTTCGCAAACAATTAACGTTTACCAGCTAGAAGAATGTAAAGCTGTGCAGAAAAAAATCGTCTAGCGGTAGCAATTAGCATTTGGTTGTTGGCAAAAAATGATAAGCGTGCTGAAGGCAGAATGCAGGAAAAATGCACTTGTGTGCAGTTAAGTTCAAAGCTTGTATTTTGTTGGGGTAATATAAATATCAAAACATTTATCATCTCCATGTATCATATAAATAACCTGCAATTGAAAACAGTATAATCCTACAGAAAACTCGAATTACTTCTGAGGCATTATCTCCCATTGAGAACATGGCATATATCAAAAAGTTGTGTGTATTGATAATAGCAATAACCATAATGTGTCAAAAGCAGCAGACTATAAATTACGCGTGAGGCCTCTCTCTCGTAAGTTATACAGAAGAGATGGGAAGTGAAGATCGATGTTACAACAGTCAATACTCTGTGAATTATGTGGTTGTTGAGGTTTTAGTACGGATACAACTACGTAAATTTCGTGCATAGATTATCATGTAAACAAGCGGAGTAATAAGTGTTTGAAATTAATTGAATTGTGTAGGCTGAAAACTATAATTCACATGCATTTACAAATTCATGTTGGACATACCTAGATGCATTCATATACACACTGAGTGGACGATAGCTCACGCCCTGATCACCCAAAGCATCGGTAATTAGGAACTTAAACTGATCGTTATCGGGAGGAGGAAAGTGTTCACTTTTTTTCGAAAACCTTTATTGTGTAACTGCCACCAAAAGTAATTTGATAACAAGGAACGGAAACTGAATCAAACTTGGCTTGTTTTTTTTTCAATTCTATATGTACACTCCTTTGTTTGATCCAGTACTCTGATAATTATGTCTTTCTTGACATAATTAGTCTCAACTTGTTTACGTTGTGTCGGTTTTGTTTTTTTCCTGCTTCGCCGATTCTGTACGAGGTGAGGCGTTGGTGTGATTCAGGGAAGAAGTGCGTAATTTCGTCTAATTCCATAAGCTACAATATACAATATACACAAAATATTGGAATATAAGCAACCCAAGATACAAAGAAACAGACTATACACAAAACGTAGAAAAACACTGCGTTTAGCAATATCTACAAATTAACTACTAGACAAAAGAGTACAATAATAGTTTACAGTTTTCGATTGTCTATCCTGTATAAAAATGAGAAATATTTCAAGTACGACGGGAGAACAACGTTTTATACAAAGCGATTTTTACAGCATACAAGGCAGCGCGTCAGCAGCAACACTTTAACTCAGCGAATCTTTTCCTTTTTGAAGGGGAAAGACGGAGAAAAACATAATTTATACTTATTAGTGTACACGTCCATTTTTCTGCTCCAGTGATAATTAAGAACAGTAAGAGAATCCATGTAAAGCTTGTGTTCACTTTACAGAAGCAAACCTGCCTGCCAAATGAGATCAACTTGGCAGATATTAAATCATCGTAACAAACTGATGTGATGTACTTCAAGTGTGTAATGTAACAATGGTTGCTGATATTTCTAACTTGACCATTTCCAAGAGTTGTGCAGAGAGCAAGTGAAAAATTAGATAATATTGTTAGATGTATCAAACTAAAGATGATTTCACCGAATTGAACGGAAGACAATTCCGTAAGTTTCAATATGTAAAAAATCCATGCATTACGAGTTTTTAAATGCTCTATATTAGACTTTGGTATCTGAATATGTGCGATTTGCCTAAATATCTATCTAAAACAATCAGACAAAAAATCGATGCCGTCTTTCATAAATTTACAGTCTGTTGCATTCTTTGTGCCTCAACATAGGAACCAGATTTGTAAGTTTTTTTATACAAAGTCATACCGACAAATACGTGTCAAGTTTAATCTTTTTTACTGATTCTCAAACAACAAAGAGCTTCCTGTAAATATCTACGCATAATATGCAGCCAAGGAAAGTCTTCGAGCTGTTCGGATTGCTAAAAAATGTATAGGCATTTATGTTTGAATGGTTGAATGAAGTTGAAGCAATTTAACAAAACGATGGGTTTTGTGAGACAACTGATTCAATTTCAAGTTAAATAAAACCGTACAATTTTTGTATATATTTTTAAATTCTAAAGCCCTAATTGTCAATTATGCTTACTGTGTGCTGTGCGTTAGTAATAATATGAATGCTACTTTATAATTGTAAATGGATTTGATTTCGTTTGTTATATATTAAATTATGATTTTCTTCTTTTGATAAGATGTAATGCAGAAAGGTGACTCGTATCAAACTAATATGCAACAAAGTTACACGTGTTTGCACTCTTAATTGCATTCCGATACGCCCAAATATTATTTGGTAAACAAGAATGAGCCCACTCCAATTATCGCATTGACTCAGGATGCATTTATCTCAGCCTTCAATCGGCGTACACCGATCTGACGTACTGAACTGGGGAAACATGCCTCCCACGCCGGAACTCTAAGCTAAAATGTGATTAAATATTAACCCTAATTAAGAGCCCACTCTGCGGTGGCTTTTTTCTCTTCACTGCATTTCTTTCCTGTGTACTGCACTGATGCACATTTTGAAGAGAAAAAACACAACAGTCGAGTGATTGAACTTACAACTCAGCCCGCTACCGCATCTACCTACATAATAAATTTTCAGACAGCAGTAAACAATATATTATGAATTTTAACGTATTTTTTGTGTGCAATGCTCACTCTCGGATTATACTTTTTTTAGCTGTCAGTATTTTCCACACTTGTGCTTCCAGACTAAAGAATTAAAAACATGCATTTTTTCGCAACGAAGTGAAGGTACTCTACCATGACCAAGACGTGAAGCATTATATGCCACAACTATTCGTACTACCTTATGCCTTGGAATATTTTATCATCAACGTCAGAAGTCAGTGGGTAGACCAAAAAAAATTGTGCAATCAAATGCAAAAATAAACACTCTATTACACACCGTTATTTGGGTGTATGGTGGCTCTCTCACGTAATAACCCTGTACACAGCTTATAACTCATCTTTTACTATCGGACATGAAGTCGGAACAATGCCTGGGCCTTCGTAAACGCAGTGTTTCACCTGATGCATGATAATAAAAATATATATTTACTCTAGTAATTATAAGCATTAAACTCACGATCTCTTCACTTCTGTGTATGTATCAGTGAGATAGAATAAAAACTCCTTGATATTCTTTCTCCCAGTGTGATTCTCTGCACCAAGTTTGATGCACGGAGTACGAGAGAGTACAATCTCTAGATCTGTTGATCTTCTGATAGAAGTTTACATGGAATTCAAAAGACTGTGCAGTACCGGTGTGCCTTATGCATTTACGGAAGATAAATGTTTGAGTTAAGGGCTCTGAGATGCCAATTGTCCATTTCCCCGACATTTCAAACTTAGTTCGGTCATAAACAAAGTTTATGAGAACAACAGAATTGCCACAAGCTAAACAGCACAACGCAGCCTCAAGTTCTGATTAAAGTATTTGTAGTAGTTAAATTGTATTATTACCTCCCAGCTTGTATTTTTCAATCAAATGCTATTCATGGACAAAATTGAGTTCCGGTATGTTGGAAGACAGGTATGTGAAGGCAGTAAAAAACAAAAAATTCAGTTCTTTATTATTAATGGCAAGTCTGTTTGCTAGAAAATAATTGATGTTTGGCAGGTTTTACAACCAGAAGACCCCTGAATTGAATACCACAGTATAGAATTATGAGAAACCCTCGCAAAAAACTTCTACAAGCAGAAATGATGATCATATAAATATACGATGCAAACACCCTGAATTTAATATCTAATCACAATCATACCAGCGTGAATGTGACCTAATACATTTTTTGTCTTTCAGAATTTATAATGTGAGTAATATTTTTAATTGCTTTATTACTTTTCACGAAACGTTCTACTCCAAAGTATGCCTTCTGCTTTTTATTATGAGCAAGTTTTTTTTGTAGTATTCGATAAACAAATATATCACTAATCCAAAGATGCTGATGTATACAATCAACAACTATATGGGTGTACACAAACAATATTATATGAGCAAAATGCAAAAGAATAGACGCTAGCAAAATGTAATTAATCAAGACTTCATAAAGGGGTGCAAAATTCTCAAAGGTTTCTATGCTCCGTTTGAAGCTGCTGTAGCATTTTACAAATTACAAAGTTAAAGCGCTGCTGCTGGCCGCTGAAATACTCTTTTAATGTTTACTCCACTAAACTCTCTCAGATCTACTAAATAGAGAAGACGTTTGCAAGATTTATTACTTTTTAAAAAGATTATAACATACCTAGATTCTAACGTGATGACACGATAAAAGACATCTATATACACGAGTAGTGAATGTACTCTGAATCATTGAAATATATATATTCTGTGGTTTTGTACTGACCAAGACGAACTTTTCGGAGTCTTTTTAGGATCAAACTACCGCCGGCATGCAGGAAGATGTTTTCTGTGCGAACAACAAGAGCTGAAGAAGCACAAAAATTGAAGTGAACATACACATACACTGTGCGCCGCACACCACAACACTCTTATTAGCCGCTTGAGGACGTTTGGGCTTCCACCACTCTTGAATGATTCTTTATTTTGGGTGAATTGAATTGAATTGCAGTTATAAAAATCTGTAAAAATAACCACAACCAACGACGCACGTTGAGGGGCTCGATTACGATCCGATTCGCCACAACTTTTATGACCTTTTATTGTAGCTTCCGAATTTGAGTACGTGTGTGTGTATAGATGTGTGCATCTGAGCACTACGAAAGGTTCGCTCAATTTTGTATCTTTCCGCACGATATATGCGGTGGTATATTGTACGAGGAACACACACAAAAAAGGATACTGGGCAATTGAAGTGCTCACAGACAAAAAATGTGTATCCAACAATAAGTTTCACACTCCTATTCTCTCTAGTAGGCTACTGTCCACTTAGCGCAAGATACAGTTACATTTATCACTCCTAGTTAAAAATAGATATTGTTGATAATCCCTTTTTTACGACCACTTTTAATACCGTCATATACAATGTAATGCATGCACACAGACATCTATTCGCTACACACACAGTGAATATAAATTATGCGCTGATGGCAGTGTACGAGAATTGTGCTACAAAATAAAGTGATTTTTTAGACACAAAACTGTGAGCTCACGAGAGGTTGGGAAAAATTAATTGCTAATTAGACGCAATTCCAGGGGTGTGAGACGAAATGATTGATGTTTTACAGCTACACAGTATTGTGTAATAACTTGGAGCCTGTGTGATGATCGTCGTAACTTTGGTTAAATTGGATTGTAGATCAAGTCTCTATATTTTCACCATTCAACTTGAAAACTTTAACTCACGGCAATACAGTCTTTTTTATATATTTCTCGTGCACACAAGTGAGAGATTAAAGGGGTTGCAATTCAGTTTAATAACACCCTTTTCTCTCAAGAGTGCAGGTTATAAGAGAGTAACACAAAACGAATGTGAATAACAAGGCGGTAACAGATCGAAAGGTGATGCACTTTTGGCTTTTATTATTATAGCTGCACTATATAATTATTACCTAGTGCTCTCTCTCTCAAATTATACTTTTTTTCTGCAGCTAGAAACTACAGATTTATTGGCGGAGTCAGCTTGAGAATTTCACACTATTTGTTTTGACGTTTTTTTCTGCACATGATTCAAAGTCTCAAAGGGAAGAGTGGCGAGGTTTACTCGCATTTTCACGTTGTTTCGTAAAGATGAGTGAGAGATGAAGTTGAGCAGAGTGTGGCTTGCATCTTCTTCCTGATGTTTACATCTGCGTGTATATCTACCCCACTGGATGAGACCGGGGCGAGATGCACAATAGAATCAATGTGACAATGTGGGATCTTACAGTTTCTCACAAGATTTTGGCTAACTGGCAAACATTTTTGTGTTCTTCACCCAGCATATAAAAATCCGTTTTATTAAAGATTCCGTAGAGAAGCTAGGGTGAATCAAGTCAGTTTTTCTCCCTCACTTAAAATACGTTGTTTATGACATTACAACGATACTAACGATGAATCATCAAACCGTACTCGTCACCATTTCGGCTTGTGTCCAAAAATTTACTCTCACTAAATTATTGCAGGTTTAAGAGTCGATTAGATCGGGAGCACATTTCAAATTGCCACAGAGAGTCAGGAAGAATATAAATAAATTGTGGGGAAAATGGGTGAATGTCGTCATAAAAATGAGTTGTAATTGTTTCGAGGAAGATTTATGAAAACACGATGTGCACACTTCCTCCAACACTTCAAATCAGCTGCATTCTCTGCACCCCTTTTTGATCCAAAACTGTGTGGCCCACTGATTGGGGAAGATGAGTCTCTAATTGATTTCTCGGGTTGTTTGGCTCACGCTTGAAAATTTTCATGAAAGTCAAGAACTCGTTGGTGTGCGTCTTGAACAGTTTTTTTACACAAAGGCAAATTGTTATTCGCTCGTGAAGATGATGAGAGGTGAAAAATGGTAAATAATCAGATGCGATGATGATGACGAGCAAACTCGAATGGAGAGCAACCCAAAACCGCACACACACCGTCAGACTTTTAACTTCACTTCACGGCACACACACACCACCGCACACAAACTCTCTCTCACATTTCTTGAAAATCTGACAGTTTGGACCTCCCTTCGAGGTAAGACAGTGCCTTCCCTCATTCAATGACCACACTTTGCTTTTCCCTTTCCTTACTCATCCCTTTTCTTCACGTCACCTTTACCCCATCAAGTCTCAATAACTCATCAATTTAAAAGTCCAATTGTATTACACGTAGGCACTTTCGCTTTGTAATGATGACACCTCATGCAGATCGTTTCGATAATTTACGTGCCTCACAGATCGTCTTCAAGACAATGTTCACAGAGGTCTAAAAAAAAATTTATGCACAAAATTTCCATGAACTTTGCGAAATTTTTCCCCTTTAAAATTTTTATGTCCGAAAGGGAGCCGAGCACAACTTT
Organism: Alloscopus bannaensis; assembly: GCA_027743745.1. Lineage (NCBI taxonomy): Eukaryota > Metazoa > Arthropoda > Collembola > Entomobryomorpha > Entomobryidae > Alloscopus > Alloscopus bannaensis. The sequence goes on from JAHZMW010004494.1 coordinate 14,002, forward strand.
GTCGGGGAGTTATACATTGTATAGGATGTCAATACACATTTGATGTATTACATGGACCTCTTGTTGTTTTTCAATTTCTGCTCTGGAATCGAATGCCGTATGTACGTGTGTAACAGTTCTTCCCGTCTTTTTTCGATCAGCGTTTTATATCGTATTGCTGAGAGAGGATGGAGGTGCGTATATGATTTTCTTTGAGAACAGGAGATACCTTGAGGATTTCTTGTGTACGTGTGAACGTACATACGGATACTGATACAAAGTTGAGTTGTGAAGACGATCCGAGTTGAAGTTGAGTGAAGTGTGAGTGAGTGAGCAAGCCTGCTACTGACTTTGAGGCGAACTCTGTTTTCGAGTCTACCACACACACCAAACGTTGAGCATTTATACAGTGCAACATGCACGCACCAGTTGTATGCAATAGCACACACAGAGGCGACTGTGGTGTGTGGAGTTCTAAAGTGAATTTCGAAGCTGCCTTCGTTTGCTCAGTGTTCTCAAAGTTCTCACCCAACCCAACAACATCGGCTACTACCAACTCTCTAATAAGAAGGAAGAGAAAAAGGAATTCTCTGTGCGACTCAAACTGAGTTGACTGTTTAGAGTTGTTTTACAGAGAGCATTCTTCTTCCTGTGCTTCTTGTTTGAACATATTGAACAACTGCTCGATTGACACTGCTTGCTTTACTGTTTCACAATACGAATATTACATGTTCTATGAGTCGACACTGTTTTAAAATCAGTTGACGAGTTCAACCCTTCTGGAAGTGAAGTTGGCTTTTTGTAATTGAATTCAAAAGGTCACTTCTGAGTTTTCATAGATGAAACCACAGAGCTCCAATTATGCATCACGGGCCAATATCTTTTTTACTGCAATGATTTTGCTCATTCCTGGCATAGAGATTGGAACTGAAATGAATAAATGCAATTTAGAATAGCTTACCGCGATTATGCTATGCACTCATTGAGACAAAGTTAATTGTTTTACTGTATCCGTTATCAAGTTGAATACAAAGAAACACTGTCGCCGACGACGTGGGACGAAGCTCCAGAACAATTGTTATGAAAGATTCTATTATTCCCCTGTTCCTAACCACACAAATATGATGCGAAAAGCATAAGTGATACGTTTTGAAAACATGGTTGTACTGAAAACCGCGTTCAAAGTAGATTTCGATATGTCAACAAGCGCCACTCGCTCAGTGTCTCATATATTACGCTTGATTCATCCTACCGAAGTTTTCCACGAAGTCTGCGGTATCTGTCTGTGGGCTTTCTGAGAAATCTTTTTAAAAAGCTCGTGAACTTCTCTTACTCATCATACACTTGCTCAGCTAAATGTATGTAATCTTAGAATGTTTGTGTCATGATATACTACCCGGCCATATTTACAACAAATATTTATTCTGAGGTACATAAGTGAGTAAAAGAACAGGTACGAACACATCGTTTCTACAATATGCAATTTGGTACGACATTGTAGTAAGTATTAATCTGCACAATGTTTTCTTTATTTCTCTCTAAAACCAATCAATAAAAGAATACCCTAACTATTAAAGCGTAAAGCTTTTTCCCTCTTCCACAAATGGAACTGACCACACTTCCGTCCGCTGCATTCTAATCTGCATCTGCACATTTATGTCGTCTCAGTAGCATCACAAAGCATCCAAGCATGCACACCTCACTCCCTGTATTTATTGGCTTATTCAAATCCCTTAAAAGCGAGAGTTTACAACTGTGCGAGCGCCATAAAAAAGGTGCAAAAGTTGCATTTTTTCCACAACTTGCGAAGGACTCTGCTGCACCCAATATTACTCCTCCTACATGACACAGTAATACGAGGGAAAGAAGCCATTAAAAACCCAACAAAGTCAATAGACCCTCATTCATAAAAGAAACTAACGAGTTTTTAAACGGTTCACTAGAGAAAACACTTCAAACTCAGATAATGCTCGCATATACATACACTGTCGGAGTTGTGCCGTGTTTTGTAACACCATTATTTCAGCAACCCTACCAAAAGCAACGTTTCGGACGAAATAAATACTTATTTATATTGCTCAAGACAAAAAAAGAGTGCTTCTCAATTGACTACTCAATAAAAACTCGGCTCATATGACTCAGTTTGCATATAAGCATCAATCTATATTTTAAAAGGAGTATATAGCCCATCGTCGTACACACATAAAGTATTATTATCAACAACTTCCAGTGTTTTATGGGTTCACGCATACCTCTTTATATGCTCCCAGAGTGGCACACTGCACTGATCCAAAAGAAAATGGAAGTGCTTTCAGCTCACGTTGTCTTTATGGAGGAGGTGGTGGTGGTCGCGAGTTATGATGACATATAGACGTAGATGACGATCTCAAACAAACACCACTTCACCGTGTGCTTTGCGTATTGAGACACATTTTGATTATAACTACTTTTTGAAGGCAAAGTCAATGAGTGTAAATTGATACTTTTTCCTCATTATAAACAATGTCTCTAAGTCAGTAAACAATGTTAGGACATTAACAAACATTTTAATTTAGCAAAATTTCAGTTGAATTCTTGGTAAACTGATTCAAAGAGAAATCTAAAGAGAAATTTGCACTCCTTCAGCTAACCTCAAGGGCACCAGCAGTTGTCGTTTTGTGTTATTGCCCTGCGCTTATCCTACAAATCTGAGTGGTACGAACTTTTATAACGATACAAAGGTCATCTAGCTATTCAATGCAAGATCCCTAGCTTCCTCGTATATCAAGTACAATAATTCTTCGCCAACTAACGTGCTCGTTATTCGTCATCAATGCCAGCGAGCAACCTAATCTTTCAACATAATGTAGTTTCCAAACAGCCAGAGTCAGATCGGCAAACATGAAATGTGAATTTCTTGTTACTAATTATTAAGCAAGTCGTGATGAGAAAACATGCGGAAATGTTTCAAACGAAGAGAATGATGTATTAATAAATATTGGTACATGTCTCCAGTTTATATTCAGCTCTATACATATGAATTTAGATTGCACTTATATGTACATTGTCTAACGCATAATCCATTACTGTTGTTAACTAAACCGACGATTATATTACAACTTAGAAAAACCCCTATGCCCACTTGTATTTGTCTCCGTTTTCCAAGAATTCTGATGGAAATTTACACATCTAGAAAGCACCCTGAAGCATTACTACTGCTTAGCACTAGAAAGAGGGAGGAAGTTGACGTGAGAAAGAGAAGCCGCGCTTGGTGACATCTGTCAACTCGATTTTCACTTTATTTCTACTTTCTTTTCTCAACTTCATTCCAATGCAGACGGCTAGAGCCTTTTTGCCTGCGCCCAAGTTGTATAAATGACATCTCTTCACTTGTATTCTCGAATCTAATCCTGCTCTGCATTTGGTAGAAGTCAGAAGTATAAGTTTATTATGCCGTTTCTTCCATCCCTCGAAATAGTTTGAACTAACTAACCCTTTTGCTATCATTCATCACAAACACATAAAGATTTCATTGGATTGATGAGCAGATAATAATTAATGCCATATAACCGTATCATTGGAGGTGAGCTAACCGTGGAAGGACTGTGCACTGGTGTTTTTCTCATCAAAGATAATCATTTGCAGAGCCGTGAAAATTTCTAGAAAAAATGCTGACGTAAATCCAAGTTACATCAAGAAAAGACTTATAATATTTCTAAACTGATACAGTCTAAAGATGAAACCCTGAAATGCTGACTTTCTCGACAAAGCTTCTTCAAAAATCTACTCTTTAATATTACTACGGACACACAGGCACTCTTCTGTAAATAATTAATAATGAAATCATATTATGTAATGTGCCTAGCACCTTTTAGATTTGTGTGTGTGTGTGTGTGCGTGCGCATGATCATATGCTTCTAAATCGCTGTGAAATGAAGGTAATGATCCGTTCTAATTACAGCTTTTAAACCAATCATAATATCATTCATTAATACAGACAAACAAACCTTTAGAAAAAGATGTGCTCATTGAACGAACATCATTTTGCTATACAAGCAAGACAACGAAACATGAATACATATGTAGATACACAATGTTGTGTTTTAATAATGCAAATAGTAGTCTGCACATTTTTTCCTGAGGCTAGACGGGTAAAAGTAAATACGAGCGAGTCAACCTTGCCGGGAGGAAGTGGGTGTGTTTAGCTCATTTAAACTATTCACGTATTTTCATTAAGTTAAATCCCTCCACTTCATACTAATCGTTCCTTTGCAAAAAAAACACTCATACGTATATTTACAAAGCCATGTAAACTCAAAGCAAAGAATTGTACTCAAATACTCTGCAAAAAGTGCAAACAACCCCAGCTTACATTATAACATATCATCCAATTGTGTGATACACTGCGTATTTTTAAGGCGGATGGCTAACTTATGATTTTCCTATCACAATTACATTTCCTTCTCGTCTTGCTCCTTTTATTACTGTTATTATAGACTACGGACCAAGTTTTTATACAGGGTCATTATTGCTCTACTCACCACACCAGAACCCGTGTGGTACCCTTCTGTACTTGAAATTACTGACTGTCTGCTGAAGAGTCTTGTTTTGCGCACACGTGCAACAACACAGCGGCATTAAGTAGGCATTTTAGAGGAAGGAGTATCCGACAATTATTAACGAACTGGACTCGTACTATCATTGAAAATCGGAGTATGTAAACGAATAAAAATGTTGCAATTATAGCGTACACGGAGGTGGTACATCTTCATCGACTGTGGGCGCATAAGAGGTATAAAATACAACAAATCTAACTTCCGCAACAACCACAAACCACAAAACCACAACAAGAACACAGTAATCTTAGGCAAATAAAGACGTTGCTCTTTTCTTCCCGCCTTTGTAGACAAATAGTGAATGAAAAGTGGATTCATAGAAAGATATTAGTAATTGACGGCTGTTATTGAGAACTCTGTGTAATTATGATGTGATATAAAAACTAAAGATGCTAAACGTTTGGCTCACTATAATGTGCTTGTGGACTTTTGATTATCATCGTATAATATTTATCTTGTGTATGATTTCTTGGTTTTATTGAAACATTTTCACAGAGCACAGCGGTACTGTGAAATTGTTAAATTACAATCTTTACTTAAGTGTCGTTATCCACGCTTTAAAAATGCATCTAAATTTTGTTTTGAAATCTGATAGCTTTCAAACAATGAACTCATTGTTGCAACGTCTTCTCAATGATCATAACTTCTAACATTTGAAGGCGAACGAATTACTACTTTGGGCATTCGCTCATGCTCATGCATGCCTGCACAAAACTCCAAATTATCCAATTAGTAATTTTAACCAGGCGCGTTCAAAACATTGTTAAAATAATGATACCATTCTGCCAGGGTGTTCATTAAACTCCAGGTTTATAGATTGAAGACGGCAAATTGCTTTATTGAATGGCTTGTTTATTTTTATAAGCTTCATTTTTCTGCTCCATAAACTTGGCTCTCTAGTATTAAGGGGCATGTAGCTATTTGGCTCATTGATAACTCTAAAGCACAGTTAATGATAAGCGAACTTGTACTAATGTCTTTTTCAAATAATTGTTCTTTTAAAAAATAACGGATTTTAGCCACTTTTAATTTGGTGCTCGTACCACTTGATCCAAAGGTCTCATTTTATTATGCTACAGTAAATGATTCCATACTCGTTTCATTTCACCACATAACAGTGCTGTAAGATACTGTTCAGTTTC
>JAHZMW010004495.1:0-12138 GCA_027743745.1 Alloscopus bannaensis
AGGCTGGGGGCGTCCGGGTCCCATCTCGTGGAGTGGGGGTGGGGGATGAACTCCTTGACTTCGTAAGTGTTCGGATTGTCGGAGTTCGAGAGGAGAACGTCGAGTTCCACAATGGAGCCTTCGGCTTGACTCACGTTGCCAGCGTGGAGCATGCAGTGGGACGCCGTAATTATGTAGCGCTCGTTGTAAATCGTGCCGCCGCAAATTCCGTAGCCCCCGTTGCTCGCGACGTGGATCAAAGCGTAGTGCGGAAATTGATGTTTTTCTGCGCCCAAAAGTAGGGTGAGCATTCCATCCTTAGAGTCTTGGGGACAGCATAAAGCTTCTTTGCCAATGGTTTGGTCGTCATAGCGACAAACGTCTCGCATCACCTCTTCGTAGTTCAGCTTCTTCCCGGAGATCCACCGATTTGGAGTGTTGCCAGCGCAAAGGTCATCAACGCCTTCGGCGGAGGAGGGATCGATACAATCGGTGACTTGGCAGGTGTCCGCAGAACTTCGCTCGTTTTGCTCTTTTTGGGAGTTTTCGGTGCAGCACCGCCGAGACACTTTGGAGGAAGCTTCAGAGCTGGAGGAGTCGTCGGAGGAGTCGGACCCGTCGTCGTCGGAGGAGGAGATGACCTCTTTGTAAATCTCGGAGTAGCCGTGAGGACAGTGTTGGTTTTTCACGGTTTTGCACTTCCCGGTGAGGTCCTTCTTGCAGAGTCCCTCATCCAGGAGGAAAACGGTTAAGATCACCGTTAAAGCGAAGGAGAGCGTTTTCATTTTGAGAAAGAGGTTGTAAGTCAGAGGAAAAATCAGTGTGAGCCTCAGAGATCAGCTCACGAATGCAAGAAACTTGGAGATTTTCCATGACTTTATATATTTGATCGAAACCTGGGAAAATGGGAATTGGTAATTTTTCCGCTCTTTGAATTTAGTTAAGAGTATTTTTATTAGTCAATCGTTGATTGGAGTAATTTGCGAAAATATGTGTACTTGGAATACTAGCAGTTACTTCCTCGATGAACTCCGTTTTAAACACTGATTCAGTTTTAATAATTCTCCAGGATATTTTTTCCTCTTCAAAAAGCACTGTGTTTTTTTTTCAAGCTAATTATTTGCTGTTAACACATGAACGCGTCACTGAGTAATACTGGAGAAGAAAACCGGTATTCTAAAAAGAAAAAAAAAACCTGATATTCGTACTGATTGAAGGAGATGTTATTTCTAACGTTAGAAGAGGTTCCAGTTTTTGAGTGAGTTTTATTCAAAGGTTTCCTACAAAATGCGATCTTATCAAGAGGTGTTCAATTACAGAGGAGTTCGTGCACGTGTTATCATCATCTTTGAGAATCAAGGCTTATCCGTGTATCCATAAGTTGGGTGAACAATTTTGTGTAAAAGTCAAATTGAGATGCATTGAAAGCAATGTGTGTCCTTTACAGTGATTTCCGTTACATAGAGTTACGAATAAAAATGTGCACTCGGCGAGGAAGGAGTTGTAGCTAGATGAACTGCGTAATTATGACATGCATTCATGTGCAGTGTGGTGTGACTTGTGAGGCCGGCTCGTTTTTAGTAGTAACTACCAACGCAACTCATGAATGGTTTGTGTGTGAAATACTCATCCGGGATTTTTTTTTTGCTTTGCTGTGCTGTAATAAAAATGGTTACGTGAGTTATTCGAGGATTTGAATTGCTCCGGAAAAACTACCGCGGATGTCTTACAATCAGTGTCAAATTACAGAGTGTTTCTCTAATTGTAACTTAAGATCAAAATTGTATCGCTGAAGACCAGAGTACGATATTCCAAATGACAGGAAATGATGCATGAAATGCATTGGAGTTTTATTTGGAGTCCTCCGACGTTGAAAGTATATTACTGACACGTACAAAGTGTTCTAAAAGTTTAGTAGCAAGTAACTGGGTAACTCACCTCTGAACTGTCGAAACCGTCATTTATGAGATGCTTCCAAAAGCAGAGTATGCATGAGTAGGGGATGAGGAGACCAAACAACCGCATTATTCAGTATTATTAAAGACTTAGGAACAAACTGTACAAGCTAATAAAGCTAGATTTATATTAAGTAGTATCATACGAGTATCGTAACATAATCATGTTCGTAGTAACCGGCATTTGCTATGTTGCTTATAAAATCTCAATTTGTGCCCTTCCGAGTAATCTTTGCTTTAATAATAATTTACGATGGTCTCGTGTACCTAAAAGTATCTAAAAAATGTCACATAGTCAGATTGCAAACATCTTTCAGGATTTGCAAAGTCCGAGGTTTACTCTCAAATATTAAGACCTTTTTCCAATTTTGACGACAATGTCATCATCATTTAGAATTGTCCCTAAAATCCAGTATTAATAACTATAAAAGCATTGTCATCAGAAGTATCTCACCTTTAAATCCGACGCATAAAATTTAAAAAAAATGGTAGCCGCTTGACTTGGTCAAATGTTCAACTAAGCAACCTCACAACTCACTTGCTCTTTCGTCGAACTCTTTATTACTGCAACAACCAGACGAAGTTTTGTTACTTGCGTAGACACGCTACATTCAAATCCACAAGCCAAGTTCGTCTGGTTGTTGCACTGGTAAAGTTTTAAGTGTATTGAACATTTACTTTTGTTGTTGTTCATATTGTTTAGAGGACAACCACTATGGCTCACCTTGCGCACCAAAAAAATTAATTACGAATCACTTGCCATTCATTATAAAGTTGTAAATGTGTAGTGAATCTTTGCTCTGTTTTTTTGGCTCACGCATACACCGGTGTGTCACAATGTAACACAACTCTTCATATATTTATTAAAAGCGTGCGCTACGCGTAATCAGCGAGAATATTGCGTTTATTGCTTATTTCCCAACTCGTCGATTTTTTTTGTATGCGTCTCCCAAGCAAAAAGGGTTCAATAATCCTTGGCGTCTGGTTTATAGTAAACGATTTGACACAAAAAATCTATAACCTTAACATGCTGGGGTTAATTTCACGAAAGGAGTAGCATGAATTCAAGTGTTGACATCAATTCTACATAGAGATTCGACTGCATTATGATAAGATGTTAATGTCGCGATGGTAGCACATCATAACTCATTGTCACCATATAATCGTCTTAAAGTGCTTTCAACTTGGAGACGTACGCGATTCAACATTCGAGCTATTGTATATTTGGCCCCAGACCTTTGGTCAATGGTCATGACAAAGAGTGAAGAAATCAGGAGTTGCTCGGTTGTCAAATGATTTTTCTCTACAGTGAAACCGGCCGTAGCTAATTGTGTTTGAAAAAAAAATCCTTTGCTGACTGGTTTTCAAAAATTCTTCTGCCACACAATCGGACATATATTCTGGTTTAAAAGTGGAAATCGTAAGATTAGATTTTCAGCTTCGAAGTTCTTAATTGTGCCAGTGAGTACAATGTAATCTATCGAGTTCGCCAAATTCACGAATTTCCCTGAAAATAAATTCAGAGTCCCATTTAATGGTTAAAATTTGGGCGTATCTAATCCACTAAAAGGGAACAGGTATGAAACGAATTGTTCTTCGGAAGGAGAGCGAAAGTAGGGAAAATGTGTGAGTAATTCGGAGTTCTCCGAGTAATTGTGAGAATACATTTTATCCGGCTTAAGAGCCGGCATAATGCGGTGATGAATGCAAACTTGTTTCATCCATTTTGGAGAGTACGTGTGCCAGGTAAATGTGTGAGCTGTACTAGGTAATTGGGAGCATAACTTGGCAAAGAGGAATCCAGTTCTCAGCTCACCGTTCCATCTCAAGCGACGTGAAGTTGTGCATTGTGTTCAGTGTGAGATGCAACTATAAATTGTAAATTTGCTCTGAATTGTAGCTCAGTGTTCTAGTGAGACTGTTAATTTTCGTGAGTGTTCTCTCCGTGACAAAATGTTGTTCACTGGAACGTACATGTTGAACATGTTGTGCGCCATTGTGCCGTGTCAGGCGACAATGCGACCTCCAGAAGCTTACATTTCGGACACCAGTGATTTTATTGGGCCTCTCAACATTTCGAAGGTGGACCCCAAATTCCCGGCAGGGACACCTCTCCAAAGACCGAAGAGGCTTGAGGTGGCGCCTGGGAGCACAACTGTGAAATATCCGAATTTAGTGAATCCCGCGAGAATCCTGATGGACGCCTTCCGAAAAGGCATGGATCAGGGGGGGAAGTACACTTTAAATTTTGGGAACAAAATGATCCCCTTCCCGGAGAAGAAGAGGGGCTCCACCGGAGGTGGAAACGCGAAGAGGAATGTGGACCACGAATTTGGAGGGAATGATACAGTCGTTTATTTAAGGAATGGGGATGCTGTCCAGGGATATTTTATGGGGACGATGAAGGGGAGGAGGATTGTGGGATTTCAGGGCATTCCGTATGCGGAGCCTCCGGTAGGGCATTTGCGACTTAGGGTGAGTGTGAATTTTTTATGAAGGAGAAAACGTAATTTGTGACAAAATGGGTGAAATTTGAGTAATTAATTATTTTTTTAGGCGCCGGTGCCTAAACGACCTTGGCACGGCATGTTGCAAGCCACCCGGCCCGGAAGCGAGTGCCTTCAAGGGCATCCCATCAATTTCTTCAGGATTTCGGGGTCTGAAGATTGTCTCCATCTTTCGGTGTACACACCGACTCAGGTATTCCATAATCCATAATCATTCTTTTAAACAATAATTTAGAATTGGATTTTTTGCATGACCTTGCAATCATGAATTTGCGTATGCAAAATATTAGCACGCAAAGTGCGCAAGTATGGTTGTAACTAGAATCTTGTCGCGTATCTCATCCTTAATTGATTCAAACTCGCACTTTGTGGTAGACAGGTGTGTGGAGTGACGTTGGCATAATTTTGAAAAAAAAAGTGTGAAGTTGGTGGGAGGTGATCATGAAATTAGCATTTCAGTGGAAAACAAAGGATAAACGCCTAAAAGTTGAATTTTTGGTGAAGACGGATCTGCACAAATTTCAATTGCAAATTTGCTGAAAAGCCAGTAATAATTGGTCAAGCAACAGCGAGAGAGAAAATGAGTTTTTGTGAAATCAATCCGATCTCTCAAAAACATTGCAAATTCTCCGTGAGAACATCGTAATTGATATTGACGTATCAATTACTAAATAAATCCAGACAAGCTTCGGATCCAGAATTGACAAGCATGTGGATAAAAAAAATTAGAAAAGCACGCATTCACAGTTTGGTTTTAGTGGAGCTTTGCCGAGTCGGTGATTTTGTGCACTTGTCTGCAACAACGTGAATAACTCGTCATGCGAGTTTTTTCATTCATTTTTTTATTGCACGAGTCGTCCTCTCTGACCTTACAAAAACTTGTGGCTGGTCTCCATCCTTTTTATATGATCGTTTGAAATGCAGAAAAATTCACATTGTGATTTTTTTGGGTTGAGATAATCTGCTGGATGTCCACAAATTGTCGCATTTGTCAGATAAGTAAGATGGATTGGGACGATAGTCTCAAAAAAAGGTGGAATGCTCCAGAAGTTTATCACTTGATCCTTGCTGAGTGAGACTGTTTTTGCAGACATCGTAACTTCTCATTTTAAAATGTATCATAACACATTTATGTTTGTGTGTCACCTTTTTGTCATAATGAGGATTTGGTTGAGGTCATTTAATTATTCTTGAGCAAAAAATGTCCGTGATTTTCCACGACTCTCAATTTCTTGTAATATTACGATAGGCACGAAGCTTCAAAATGACAACATTTTTTTATACGAGAATTATTACTGTCAAGGATAAAATGTCGTAGATTATGTCGGCTGTTGCAGAAACAACGTTGTTGTCGCTGGTATGTCGGATTGGAGTAAAAACTAAAGGGCAAATTTCAAGGGCTCTCGTAATTTCCTCATTGGAATTCATTATGAGCAAATTATGGAAATTTTTTTGTATACTTTTAATTGCGCAAAAACCGGTTAAAATCACACTTCACTTATAGTCAATACGGAACTTCTTGTAAAATGTTGTTTGAAGGTTTAAAATGACAATTGTAAACTTAAAATGTGATTTTCTTCAAATCCCAGACTTTACACATATGACGACATTTTTAAAGATTCTAGAAATTCTGGAAAACTATTATTAATTTTTTGTATATCATTAACAAACCGAATAGCACAACAAGAAACAATGCGACCCAGTTTCCATTGTTTTTCAATTCTTTCCTTATTCTCCATTTGTGGCAAAAAAATTGAGTGGTATAAAAACAACTCGAGGAAATTTGCAAAGAATTGGTGGTCTCACAATTTATGTAGGGCAGATATGTACCAAAAAACACGGAACGTGCAATTTCAGCATGGCTCTTACTATATAATCCCGGAGGCACGCGTGGGAACCAGGAATACGCGATTGTTTTGGAAATGTAACACCGTATTCAACTTCTACAAAAACAAAATACTTAAACGGTTGCATGCTGCACACTAATTGTCGTCGGAACACGCACTTGGTACACGACCACCTGTCTGCCTTTAGTTTTGCCAGGTTTCATTCTCACTTTTCATGTTTGCGTAGGCACCCACTTATTTTGACTCGACAAGAGATATTATGCCAAAGAAATTATTGTATGTATGCGTGTGGCGCGTATGGCATAATAATTTTTACAAGACCTGTCATTCTTTAGAATTCTTCGTTCTTTTTCGCACATTTTATATGAAGTATGATTTTTTACAGAATTTATCGTCCACAGGACAACCAAGGAGCCTTTTCCCAGTTCTCTTCTTTATTCACGGAGGTTCCTTCATGTACGGCTCCGAAAAGGAATATGGGCCAGCCTATTTACTGGATGAGAATATCGTCCTTGTGTCTGTCAATTACAGATTGGGTACGACGTTATTTTCAAAAAACGAGGTGTCCGAACTGACAAATCATAATGTTTTCTCACAGCCTACTGTATGGCTGAAAAAAATACAAAGATGACTCCTGCGTATTTAGTTTTTAATTTTTCATTTGATTAGCGCCATCAAGTTGGCACTGAGAAAACTTTATGACTTGTCAGTTTGGACACCTCGTTTTCTAATCTTGTTCAGAATATATTTTAACTTGACGTGTAAATAGGACGTAACTTATCATATGTACACTCGGTCAGAGCGCCGGGGGAATTTCTGCACATCTCCAATTGCTCTCAAATCAAACAAACTCCTTAATCCAAGGTGGCATCAGTCTCAGTGGCTCGGCTTCCGGGTTTTGGCCAGTGGTTCCGAGGTCCAGGGCATTGGGCTTTACGAGACGACTTGCGGAAGCAGTGAGATGTCCGGCGGAGGATACCAGAAAAATGGTGGAGTGTCTCAGGAGGTTAAATCCAAATCGGATTATTGGCGCTCAGCTCCACTTCTTTGTGAGTGGTTTTAACCGGTTTATACCACTTCATTTTTCCACGGAATTTTTCAATCCCTGACAAGAATTTAATATATTTTCAGAATTTACTCAAATTAATGTTTATTTTGTAGAAGTGGATTCCATTTCATCCACTCATAGTCTTTGGTCCCGTTGTCGAACCCAAAGTTCCTGGAGCCTTCCTCACGAAGTCCCCTGACGAGTTATATGCAGCCGGGGAAGTAGAACCGAAACCATGGATATTTGGACAGACGTCCCAAGAGGGGCATTTTGAGACTTATTGTAAGTCTAGCCATAATTATTAATGAAAGGTTCGTCTTCGGTTGCTACATTAATTGTCTTTCGGTTCCAGTGGTCAATTTATTTATGCAAACGCCTGTGATGAGTGCAAGAGTCAAGAACTTCCTTCCGGTGATTTTGGACTACGAGTTCTTCACTCGAGAGCCAGAGCGAAGACAAATCTCGGAGAAAGTTGTGAAGTTTTACGGAGCTCAGATTGAAAACGACAATCCTCGCCTCATGGACGTTGTTAGTGACGTAAGTCCAAATTAAAAAAATACAAATTATAAAAACAAAATTTGACGCCACTGTTTCCCGTTTTGCAGATGTACACTGACAGAATCTTCACAAACGGGATTCAACAATCGATCCGAACTCACTCCCAAATTGCTCCGACATTCGCGTACATTTTTGACTTCATGGGCACCACAAACCTGGGCCAAGTTTTCGGGGCGGCAAAGTCAGAATGGGGAGTGGTTCACACAGAAGATTTATTCTTCCTTTTTAACTCCTCCGTTTTCCATGACGGATTTAGGAGGAGAGATCCGGGCTACAAACTTTCTCAAATTATGACGAATTTGGTGGCAAATTTTGCAAAATTCGGGTAAAATCCCAACTTACGCTACAAATTCATTTTTTAATACAAATTCCGTCGTCATGAATGTTGCTAAATGATTCACGTTTTCAATTCCAGTGAACCACTGTACACAGACGATAATGGTCAAAATATCAAAATTTGGGATCCTGCCGTAAGCCTAAATGCCACAAAAGTTCAAGAACAAAAGAAGAATCTTCCGATTCGCTACCTCCAATTAAATCGCGTCGTTGAAATGACCGACGATCCGTTCACGGAAAGAAATCTATTTTGGAAGTCTCTAAATTTAAGACTTTAGCTGCGAAAATGCTCTAGGAGACCATTATGCAAATTGTACATTTTTTTCAAAAGTTGTATATAAATGTGAAAATGTATGTATTAATAATATGGATCTCCGAAAAAATGTGCCATATAATATACGTATCAGTATTAAATGCAATGATTTTTATGTGGCGTTGCTAGATTGTGATTTATTAAATCTAAAATAAATTAGGAGCAGAAGGTGACATCGAAGTTGACATCATTGGGACAGTTGTGAAGACCAAAGTCGTCATCATAAGAGTACGAGTAGGCCGTGGGGCAATCGCGGTGGACGAGGTTGACGTACTGAGTGTCCACGACGACGCTGGCCCTGCATTGTTCTGGAGTCACTGGAGGAGTTGGGCAACAGAACCAGAGACCTGGCTCAATTTGTTCGTCACGGCCGTGTCCGAAAGGTCTGGAAATGGAAGGTCACAAATGGTAATTAGGATTGGCAAGTTTTTTGCAACAATTGTTTTTATAAATACTTACGGTGGGAAGTTCCATTTCTTGCATGGCGACAAGCACTGGACAGTACGTCCACCCTTGACGACACGAAGATCTCCGACGTCAATCTCGTTTTGGGGACAAGCGTCCAAACTCACGGCGCAACGGGTGACGGTGCAGGTGCCGACGACTTGACTTGGCACGATTTCCGCAGAGATACTGTAGCCATCCACAAGACTGACGTCGTACCACACATCAAATCCGTTGTTCAATGGAGGGAAGAAAAACTCCACCTTCGTTTCTGCTGGAGGATCACAACCGTTGGGGCCGCAGGGAGGCATGGATTGACCGACATCGCAGTTGTGGCCGCTTCCATCACATCCTATTGTAAATAAAATAAAAGTTATAAAAATTGTTTGTGAGGACGCATTTGCCCACCTCTGCTCAGAAATGCTTACTCATTTTCGGCCAGAATCTGCCACCCCAGCCTCCATCAGGAATTTGGTAGGTGAACTCGCCGCCACCGGCAATTTTCACGATTCCGGGTGCGAGTTCAGGTCCTTCAGCGTTGGTCAAAGGGGAGATCCAAATGTCTTCGCTGCATCTGCTCGTGAATTTGATGGTACGCCCAGAGATCAGGGCTGGGACAGCAAGGAGGAGGATCGTGCTGAGGGCACGCATCTTGACTGATTTGTCCTAAAATCCATTTCTCTATTATTGACATACTTATTCCGAACACACATTGATTTGAATTTTATGTATCACACAAATTATTTTTACCTGGAGCGTCAGAAGAAAAAAAATGTATTATCCTGGAAGTTCGAGACTGTATCCAGCAGTGCAGGTAATGCCACAGAAAGCCATTCTTTTATAAGGATTTTTCTGCGCCACAAAAATATGTGATTATCAGTGATGGGCAGACGAGCTGACATGATTTTCCATCGAAATGTGAAAATTCAACTGCATTCCAATTGGGATTGACACATTTATCTCGACAGGAGAACGTAGTGACAGGAGTGGAACTCCAGAATAAATCCTGGTAAGTAATGAACGTGAACAGGTCGTGCAAACAAATCTGGTAAAATAATGACACAGCCTTTCAAAAAATCAATAAAAAGTGGGGTCAATTGGTTGGGATTTCAGCATCTTGAAGCTTCTCAATCATCATTATGAGTAATAAACCTGAAATTTATGAATTGTTCTTCCTTGGATAATTTATTTACGCGATGATCATACTAATGCAAAGCTTTATTTTTTATAGTAATATTTTAACTATTAGTGACACAAAGATATGCGTTATACGACATGTAATGTTTTATCACACTAATTTTTCCCCATTTCTTTGCTGAAAGAGATTTCACGGGTGATCATTTCAACTGTTGTCGTGAACTCGTTTAAAAATTGTCAAAAACTGAAAGGGTTTATCTCTCTGTCACCATTTATCGGTGTCAGGTCCGTGACAAGGCGTGTCAGACACGTTGCTTATACAACTGACAGATGACAGTAATACAACTTTGCTCCTTATATTTTAATCAACAAGTCAATCAACTTTGGTTGCATATTTTCCCCAAAGCGTCAATCTCGAGTCTTTTGAAAACCCAATCTTTTTGGAAGAATCCAATTAAATCGACATGCTAATCAGAGGAGCGCATAAACTCAATCCGTGTATTCGTGATGACAGTTACAATTATAGCTTTGCCACCCGCAAACCATTTTGATAACCACATGAACTGCAATGAGCAAGAAATGAGTTGTTCATTTGTTCAAAGCGTGCTGAATCCTGATTAAAATGTGATTTATCTTGCAAAGATTAGAAATTGTTTGTGATCTCGACATTTTAAATCAAGTACACATTCGGAGAAGATATTTTTAAGTTTCGACTGTTGTCGGTTTGCAGTCAGATTGTGTCAATGTGACATCATGCATTCAATATGCACGTGCTATAAACAATTTGTTGCGTTACATATTTGACTGGGGTATGTGACCAACCAAAATAATTCAGTATGAAACAAAAATAGATTGTATGATTGGCATAATAATATGCTCACTCTCGAATGATTCATGGTATTCAACTCACAAAATTTACTATAAAAGCATGCCCAACAAAAGATTTACAGAATTTTTCCTGACCAAGCTTTCAATCTTTAAATATAAGTTGATTTCAGCAATGCATCCAAAATTAGTTTTCGTTTTATCACTTTTCTCCTTGGCACTTGCGCAAGGAGCGAGTGTCCCTTCGAACTCCACAAAAGCTTTGATCTTCAAAGCCGACTTTTCTCAGGCAACCCTCTCCGCAGCTTTTGGAGGTTCGAGTGTGAGCTACGGAAATCAGAATGTGGTGTTATGGTCAAGCGGTGGCGGAATTGATGTCGCTTATCCCGCCGGAAGTTATGTGCCTTCAGGACCAATCGTTGGAGGTTTTGGAATTTGGTCAAGTCATCCCGTGAATCAGGGGACGTCCGTGTTTAAATACGGGGTATACTTTCCGGACGATTTTAACTTCGTTCAAGGAGGTACAAAAATCTTAAAAATTTAGTAAAAAAATATTGTTTAAATTCATTTTTATTATTTTTAGGCAAACTTCCCGGTCTTTATGGCGGGCGACGAAGTTGTTCCGGCGGCGATCCCGCTCACGACTGTTTTTCTACTAGATTGATGTGGAGAGCGAATGGAGAAGGAGAAATTTATTTGTACGCAAATCGCGAGGCGCAGGACCCTGCGATTTGCGAAATGCCCAATAATCATTGTAATCCAACTTATGGCTGGTCTTTAAATCGGGGCTCGTTTTACTTCAATCGAGGAGCTTGGAACGAGGTCGAGGAGACGATTACTATGAATACTCCTGGAGTCAGGGATGGGCTCCTCGCGGTGAGTGTGAATGGGCGAGAAATTCTACGCTATAATAATATCGTCTTTAGGATTGGTGACTATCCGAATATGCGAGTGGAGGGCATGGATGTCGAAACTTTCTTTGGTGGAAATGGTGAGAGCAGGAGAAAATCTTGTCAATTTTGTAGACCATTGTGAATGTAGATAATTTATTTATTTTTATTCCCAGGACCTGAATGGGCGACCCCGACGAGACAAATTACAAAATTCAGGGAATTCATTTTGGAAGGATATTAAATTTTTTAATAAATACAGCGTGTTGTAAAAATAAACGCTAATAAACTTCAGGTGA
>JAHZMW010004496.1:0-10956 GCA_027743745.1 Alloscopus bannaensis
GTTCGAAATTGGTGGCGGAGTTGTGCGACACTTACCACAGAATGAAGTGCTTAGAGCTGGAGGTGAACTGGAAGCTGCGGAGGGTGACGGAGGTGATGAAGCTAGCAGACAGGGTGCCAGCGAGGGTGGAACGCTTTCGAAAGGGGCTTGAACAAATGATAGGCACGTCTGAGGAGCCTGTTAAACTGGAAGAGATCGCGCTTGACGTTCGAACGTTGAGGAAAATGTTGGTGAAGAAATGTAAGACCCCAAAAATTAAATTAAGACATAATGAAAGTACAAATTTTTCATTTGACTTGGTTGTAATTATAAGATTTCAAGTTTTAACATTTTCATTTGTCTTTGTTTTCTAATCTAGGCAAAAACCTTGTGCGACAGACGGGACCTCGTGTCTCCTTGAAGAGATGCAATCCCAGTGAGCTGGTCAACGATGGAATGTCCTCAATAAAGCGTTCCAAAATTAGCGAAGAAAACAATATGTTCGTGGGACATTCTGCTCCTGTTGCTGACAACCAGATTGACCTTGAAATTCACGAAAAGGAACTGGATCCTTTTTCTTCGCCAGGTTGGCCTACGGATACTGTTTCAATTGTGTCTTATCAAGTGGAGAACTCCGATTCGCATGATATTCACTCCAGAGAGCAAAGCAAGGTCAACGTGGAACACATTGTCATCTCAGATCCGTTTGCTGCTGATTTGGTTGATAATGAGCATCGAGATGAATTAGATGACAGTAGAAACTTGAAGTCTTCGCCGTGGCAACCTCAACCTCCAATTGAATCCTCCACTACGCAGTGTCGAGAAACACCGTTGCTTGACCCTGACAATTCCCCTCCACCCGATGATTTTGTAGAGAATTTTAGTGAAGAGTTGAAAGGCGTACTTCATTCAAATGAGGCCGTGGCCATTGATGATCGCAAGAGCATTCCAGAACAGGAAGAGGGTGAAGATGTTGTACATTATGGAGGTTGTGACAACGAAGTCAAGGCAACTGTGGTCTTTGTCAATGAAACATTGGTGGATTCTTCAGCGCCTGCTGCCAACGACAATCGGACTGAAGCTCCGTCTCATTATCTCACAACGCACATAATCCAGAGCACCTCGGGAATATCATCTCAGGAACAAAAGTGCGTCCCTGACAATATGGAGGACAATATGGAGGAGGTGGCCGAAGTCGAAGTCCCAATATCTCGGAGACTGAGACCGCGACCCACCAAAATACGGCCAGAAAATTATTCAACTTCTTCGGCGGACGAAGAGAGTGACCATGTAAGCGCCGACAGCGATCCCTCAAGCTGCTATGATTTCTCCTCTGACACAGAGGATGCTCCTGTACAGAATCCACCCGTATATGTCACAGGTGGTGGTGAGAGTGAGGTGAAGTTACCAATTCCTTTTATCTGCTCCGAGAAATATGAGGCGACTTCTGAGGATGTCATCAGTTCTCTGAAGGAGTGTCGACAATTGCTTCCTGAAGACGACGCCTTGAACGAAAATGATAAGAAAGGTGTCGCCGCTCAAACTGGCGAACAGATACAGAAAATTTCGAGAATCAAACCAGAGACTACTTCATCCGCCCTTGGTAATGACCATGTGACAAACTTGGAATCCGCGACTGCTCCTACCGAATCCCTCAAATTGAAGACGGAAGAAGCGGAAGCTTTGCCAAAATTATCCAAGAAAGCCAAACGCGCAAATAAAAAGAGGCTGAAGAGGCTGCCTCAACTGAATTTTGCGTTTACCTGTTCAGTGGCCCACTGCTCGGCAAAGTTTCTGCAGCAAAAGGAGCTCGACAATCACTCCAAGCTGCATGCTCAATTCTACTGTGACTTTTGTCCCGTTGTCAAGGACTACGCCCCTCAACTTGCGCGTCACGAGCGGGAGGAGCACGGGCCTGTTGGGGTGACGAGACTGACCTGGAAGTATAAAGCGATGGGCAAGTTCCACTGTCCACGATGCGAATATACCACGGGCGTAGAATCCAAGTACATTGAGCACCACCTCATCCGTCATCTTTCTCTCACGCCTGTGACGACGACATGCCCACTGTGTGACCAGACTTTTCACAGCTCCGGAAAGCGAGTGAAGCGGACTCTCATCGTCCATTTCGAGGAAATACACAACCTCAGCTATTCGGGAGAGAAGGTGGCTGGGCTCCGGCGTTGGGAGTGTGACGGGTGTAACGCTCATTTCATGACGGAGCGCCAACTCAATCTCCATAAGCGGAAGGTGCACGGTTTCAGAAAGAGGTTCAAGTGTGCAGACTGCGGCAAGGCTTTCCTGAGCTCAAATCATTTGACCCAGCATAGGAAGAGTCAGCACAACTTGAATGAAGCTGACTTTCCATTTGCCTGCGGTGTGGATGGCTGCCCTAAACGGTTCGAGACGGAGGTGCAGCTCAAAGGTCACGAAAAGGCGTGTCGACTGGCTTCCACTCGAGAGGAGGCGAAACTCGAGTCGTGTCCAATTTGTGGGAAGCAGTGCGAGGAAGGGCCGTTGTGGATGGTGACCCACCTCCGCTTATGCAGCGGCAGGCAGAGAAGTACGAGGCAGGGTCCTTTTCGGGCGGCGTTGACCCAGCACCAACTATCTCACTCAGGACCTTCCAGCTGGCAATTTGCTTGCGACGAGTGTGACAAGAAATGCATAAGTTTGAACAAACTGGAGGAGCACAAGCGGACCCATTCGAAGGAGAAGGCGTTCATCTGCTCTGAATGTGGGAATGCGTATGCTCATCGGCACAACTGGAGGCATCACATGAAGACGAAGCACGACATAGAAGATCTCCCCGACTACCGCAGGGTTGCTCAGAAGAAGGACAAGGCTCCAATGACTTAGCAATCATAAGTGCATGCAATGCTATCCAGTTCGTAATTTTAGCAGTGATTTCTGGAGTTTAGCTTCATTTATAATGATTTTATTCCACATGGTGTCATTTTTTAACAACATTTGCAGACAAAATACAATTAAACAGTATGATTACACATTTCAGTCATGACATTTTTTAAACAGTAGTTTGGGGGCTTAGTTGACGTAGAAAATTAATATTTGATCTAGTCATGCTTGAAATGAGTCCCCGTGTATTGGCGTCACACGAGACGCGTGAGGACTTTAAATCTCACCTTTATCAATCAGTCATACTTGTTGACACGCCACAGGTTTGCCCCGAACTCAGGAGGGCCATCCATGAAACTTAGTCCCACTTGAGAATGACGTCATTCTCGCTCATCCCTATAGCGCGAACGCTCATGATGCACTGGAAGTCACCATTGACTTTGGGCTTATCCAGCCCAGGGCAAAACAAAGTTTGTGACACCTCCTTCGTGTATGAAACGTTCCGTTCGGCATCAGCCTCACGAGACCACGGCTTTCGTTCCCTTCAACTCTGCCCATGAATGTGGGAATGGGTTTCCATGGTTTCTCAACAGGATACTCCCTCACCAAGGGCAAGTAGTCGAGGTTGTCGCAGTAGCCGTACTCCTTCCACCGGAGCCCCGGGTCGTTCCACTTGAAGCCCACATACACAGTTGACCGCCACTCGTGCTTCACCTGGTCCACCCACTGAATATTCGTTCACATAATATACGTTCACAATTAGTATGTTCTCAATTCTGAACTAATCTTATGAATCAAACGGAAGTTTACGTCAAGATTAGTTTTGTTTCACTTGCTCAAATTATAGCTTCAAGAAAATGCAACGGTAGCAAATAAAAATTTGTGCCATTAACTTAGTTGTAACGTGATTGATATACACATCATCTCGTCGGCTGGGTGAATGTTGTCTCAGCTTTACTACGCGTCACAAGTCTTCCTGCAAAGCTTGCATTTAATGAATTGCATAGCGTGTCCCAATAAACTGAATCCGGCTTCCCTTTTTTAATTATCAAAACCAATGGGACCTTCGACCAAGATTTGACTCGTATAAAATCGTCTTGGTATTACGTGTACATACAAATATCAAAAGCCGCGGTTGGTGTGGAACAAATCGATAGTTTTTAATGTTCACCATATGAATCACCTCCCTTTCACTCAAATTCTACTTAAAAAATTATTCTGCCACTTGAACATTTCTCTGGAAGAAAAACCTGATCAACACTGATCACTTTCTCAGCACAATAGGTCAGATCATTTTTGTATCAATTTCAGCTCGGCGGGATTCGGTGGTACGCGTCGTGGAGGTCATCATTTCAGGACAACTGGGATGAAACATGGGATGATTTCCAACAGCAGTGACTGTCCTACGAATGGGAGCATCCAGAGATGCTGCACCACTCTGAAGATCCTCACAATCTTCGCAAGGGTCATATTTCCGACAACAAATGACAATTCTAGCAGTGATTTCAGATGTTCAGCTCAATGCAGCAGGATTTATGATATTTATTATTTAAAAATGCATATATTATTTTCGGAACATTTCCAAGCAAAATACAATAAAACAGTATGCATTACAAACAAACTTGAAATATAGAAGATTTGTCCTGACATTTCCGACAGAAACGGTTTTGTTTTGTGTGAAGTGTAAACTGATACAATAGAGTACATTTTTGCTTGAAATTTGGGTCCTCACACATCCTCGTCACTGAAGAAGCGTGAGGACAGTTCAAATCTCTCCAATCGCAATTACTCTGCTTCAGGAGAAAATTCATAATCTCCATCGCATGCGGAATGCGCACCATCAACAGCCATAAAAGTGGTTGACTTGGGGACGATGCTCTTGACGACGTAACCATGAACCACGAGAGGAACCTTGTTGATGATGATAATGGGATCAGTCTCGTCCCACTTGAGAATGACGTCGTCATCACACATTCCTAACGCGTGGACGCTCATGATGCACTGGAAGTCACCATTGACATTGGGCTTATCCAGTCCAGGGCAAAACAAAGTTTGTGTCACCTCCTCTGTGTACGACACGTCACCGTTTGGCATCAGCCTCAGGAGGCCTGGGCTTTTGAACCCTTCAATTCTGTCCATGAATGCGGGAATCGGCTTCCATGGATTTTCAACAGCGTACTCCCTCGTCAAGGTCAAGTAGTCGAGGTTGTCGCAGTACCCGTACTCCTTCCACCGGAGCCGGGGGTCATTCCACTTGAATCGCACGTACACAGTGGACCGCCACTCATGCTTCTCTTTGTCCACCCACTCAACATTGACTACTCCCATTTTCACACTGACAACGGTTGGACTGATTCCAGAATTTGGCCGAATGTCGGGGTTATAGTAAGAAAACAACTTTCTCAATATTTGCTCCTGGGCAACAGGTCCGCAAAAGTAGTTGGTATTCACTCCAAACGCGGTGGTGAAGAACATCACCGCAATAGTTGCGAATAGGAGCCGAGTAAAGTGCATATTCTGTAATACGAATTATATCATGAAATATGAATGAGTTGACAGACCTTTGACGCACTCTGACTACGATCCGAAGGTAGGTTGCAATATACTTGGATATGACTTTTAGATTGTATGAAATTTTGACTTACTATTTTATACACAGCCCGTATCCTAGTTAATTGATTTTCAAGATATGCGTTGCGAGTTTATGAAAAATCACAGGTCCAATCACAGGAGAACCTTCGAGAAGAGCACAACGATGTGAACTGAACGGAAGTTGTATTTTTTATTCACTGGCTCAAGTGTTTGCCAAGGACGTGCCTAGTCCCCATTCAACCAATGAAATATTTAGGAATGAATAGCTTTAATAAAATGCAGAGGTAGTCCAAAAGTCGGTGCGAGTACTATTTTTATGAACGCAAGATTGATATACGTAAATACCACCGATGTCGGCATGGGTGAATGCTGTCACAGTACGCGTCTCAATTTTGTATGCAAAGCTTGCAACAATTTAAGGAATGCATTGCGTGTGCCACTGAACTGAAGGGGGCCAGCTAGCTTAAAAATTCATAATTTTAGGTACCTGCATGATCATTGTAATTTTCAAAAACTAAATGCTTTTCACACTAACCGATCCATTTCCGACAGCATTCGACGCGGATTGGGCTACTACATTATGAAGACATTTTCAGATTGGAACTTGCTAGTAGTGTTGCGTAGCGAACAAAGAACAACTCATCGTTGCAATACGTTTAAATATTACGAAACTTTGTTTATTAAAAAATGCTAATCATTCGTCATAGTATCGCATGCAGCAGGTCCAATAAGTACAAACTTTCACAAGAATGTATTAAATATAAAAATGTTATTTTTTCTCTTTGTATCCAGTGTTCAACCTCCAGCTTTTTTTATGAAACGATTATCATCAAACGATCTGATACAGTTTAAAATTCCTGTGTGACCTATGTATAGCGTCTGTGTTCCTGCATGTCAGGGAAATTCGTCACGTAATTTATCTAAAATAAATAACACAAAAATAAAGAAGGCCCAGTAATTTTAATGGAATTACTACTTCCTAATCTATAACCAAATTACACACCTGCCGCGTCACAAAGGTCGCAATCAGTCAGTGTTTCACGGAGTTTAGAAAGTGTAGCTTTGCCATTCGTTTTTTGAGCCCCTTTCCTCCACTTTTCCAAAATCCTCTCGATGGCTCCCACAAAATCCAAAGTGTCTTCCCTGTAGTCACGCTTAATTTTGTCGCGTACTTCGGTTGACAGACCGAGTTTAGTTGCCACACGACTCCAATCAGTTAATATGCTTCCAGGGGCAGGGGACTTCACAATTGCGGCGCAGACAGCATCGAAAGAACAATCTGCACAACATACACTCTCCAATTTATCAATTCCATAATTTTTTAGTATTTTTGAATTATTAACCATTGTCACCTACTGTCATCCCCAACAATATATTCAATAGTTTTTGGTTCAGTTGTTGTTGACCCTACAGGAGTATTGGCTGAAGCCTCTCCGGAATCCTAGAATTTAAAAGTGGACAAATTCCTTTTTTGGGTTGACTAAAATGTTGAATTTGAGAAGTGTTTCCAATTACCATCACTGAACCAGACATCTCGTTTAATATGGCCAACGCCCCGGTTTGCCGAGTCTCGATTAATGCACCAACAAGTGCCTGGTATCCTCCAACACGAGTTTCTAAAATTTTCAGCAACTCCGATGCCGCCTTAGTCTGACCCTCTTTAACCGCTGCTTGCTGGAAACAAAAGTAAAACTCGATGAAAACGGGCGTATATTTTTTACATTGTTTTTTCACCGGACACACAGATTTTAAGCAGTAATATAATATGCGTTTATATGTTATATTTTCTTACAATTTTTTCTAAATCGCACACTCCCAGCACTTCACCAACAGTATCAAGATGATTCAGAAATAGATCGGTGCAGTTGATTGCGGTGAGGAGCTTAAATGAATTCTTCTTAATGTGAGCTCTTTCCCATTGCTCCATTTTTCAACGTTTTTTCTCTCTGTTGTTTAAAAATGCCAAAGTCTAGGCGGCCGAAATACTAATAAAAGTGCTTCTCAGAAATTTTGAGTGAGACTAAGTAGTTGACTTTGCATCACCATGCTCAGCTTATCACGAAAATGCCCTATCAAATATTAAATCAAATAATATGGCTTGGCGATGATTTCTCAAGTGCAAACTTCCTGGAATTGACCACAAACAAAACCGCAGATATTCACGATGCATACAATGGGACTGGGTCTACTTTACGGGAGTGTTTGTTTTGTGAAACATGCCAATATATATGAAAGCTTATCAGTCACTGAAAAATGTGACCTTAGCATATTATTTGATGTTTACTGTTGTTTCCGAGTAAATAGTAAAAATGTAAATATGTGTCTCACTATCTTGGATGCCGTTGGAGCTCATGTTGCTCGACTACTGAACCAATGCGACTGGATCTCATCAACCGCCAATATGCAGACAATGAACCCTCTCCGAAAAAACTGCCGATTCTGACAAAATATTTCAAATATTTTACTGACAAAACACGACAAACTAAAATAAATGCAAAAACATTTTTTGATATCATTCTTATAGAAAACTACATGAAACTGATTATGGTAAGATTTTATTTCAATTTCAGGACAGAAAAAAATCGACCATTTGATTTCTGATATTTTTACACAGTGAGATTCAGAATCTTACGGAGGTTATTACTGCCCATTGAAAATGTACTAAAAATTATACATTTTCTATAATAATTCAAAACATAATATTTACGCAGTGATTTCTCAAAAATAAAAGTTGAAATGAGCTAAAACTTTCCACAAAATTAAAGCATCAGGTTGGACAGGCTTTTGGAGTCTTTTTCCAGTTTCTAAGGATTTTTCAAATGTCGAAAATATAAAAAATATATTCGCTGCTACATGTCATGTATGCATAAGGAGCTGCAGCAGTACAAGAAAAAAATGACCATTATTGACTAGTGCAAAAATATAATAGAAAAGTTTTGGTAAGTTTGCACTATCAATTTTTCAAACGTTTCGAATTAGCTACGTTAGCTCATTGGCTGTTATTTTATAGAGTCGTCGTAAACTGAAAGCTACTCCAGCCTATGACTTGACATACAAGTTTTTATTATATAACACTTTTCCATTCCTTTCATACGTAGTTAAATGCTTATGTTACACTCATAATTAAAATAATGGCACCGGCCAGCCTGCCTGCATACAAATGGCTGATTTACTTTACATTGATGTTTTCTAGTATTAAATTTACAATTTGTTATGAAAACACATGTGTGCTCTCAGATTTGGACGGTTAGAGCTATTTCATACCAACTTTTGAAGGGTAGGCCTTCAAAAGCTTTTCTAGACCGCTGACATTAAGGACATTTATATAATTCAATTTAGTAGACAAGTTGTGAAAATGTGATTTGATGTGAATTCTTATTAAACTGAATAAATATCAACTGAATTGAGTACAAACAATGTAGTACATACTGTTGTTGATTTTTATTGAAAAGCAGTATTTTTTGCTAAAATAGTGAAATGCTTTTGTGTATGTATATTTTAAAAAACATGGTACAAGTCTGCAGCACGAAATTCCTCGAGGGAAGAATTTCCTCAATGAATCTTAACGACATGATACGTTACCGTTTTGGAACCAGGATAATCATTCAATGATTTGATAGAATCATTCCTTGTAGCTCGTGAGTAAGCCAATGCTGATGAAAAAGGACCACTAGTTTGTACCGTGAAGATTGTATCCTAGTAAATAAAGAGTTGATTTAGTCCGGTTATGTATTTCAACTGTTTTCACACATGCATTATGTCACCAACGGAAAGCCTAAAGACAATGCTTATAATTTATATCAGACAGGCCTACAAAAGTTTTCACATAAATGACCGTTTTTAAATGACAAACATACATAGTATTGAACGCAAAACTTCACATTCCTTAAACCCAAAGATTTCATTTACCTCGAACATATCCATCGAACATCAATGCAAGCATCCACATAAAGTGTATAATATGTTTACCTATTCCTCAATCAATATTGTGACTAGAAAAGACCTGGCATTGCTCTCATTCTTACAGATCGCGTGCTACAAACACCTAGGGCGTCAAGTTAACAGTCACTTAAACTTGCGCACGGTTATTGATTTATGCACACTAATTCAATTTTGTAGCCAGTGCTATTTGCCATTGCAGCCGAAAGAGTAAAAGTGGTCCTGCCATTTCAAGTAAGTCTACGCCACGTGCTATGCATATCCTGTATTCCTCTCATGCATAACAATGTTGCACATTGTTGTCTGTGATCAATGAAGAATCTCTGTTTGCCATCCCTATCAAAAGCCTGCCAACAATACTTCACAAATTTGTAACAAAGAGATTATAGCTTGTAATTATGCTTACGCCGTCTCCTCCTGTTAACTCGCTCACATTCACACATGCAGTGCACCTCAACTTAAATGTTTGTATCTCTCGACACGATTCTTTCTGGCTAATTGTGAGGGCTCGCTCTCATCTCGTCATCACCTTTACCCTTTGTGGGTTGATTACATCAAACAATGTTTCGTCGCAGGTGGGTGCACCATCGTCTCTATAATCACAATCAGGTTAATGTTTCCTTAAGAATATGTATGAAAACTCCAAAATTATATGATTACATATTTCTCTTATACATCAAATTATGCATAGCAGGAAGTCGCTCTAGTCTCGATTCGATAAGTTCATATATGGTAACCTCCCACCAAAGTTACTCCTTTGATTGTGATACATTGTGCTGGACGATGTTTGAATATAAATTTAATGAATGTTTTACTCTGGCGCACTATTGGTGAGAATCTCTAATTCCGGAAACTTAACAATGGCTTAAAACTTAATATATTCGTTTCAATCACTCTGGAAATCTAAAGGTGAAAACTTTGCTCGTAATGACTTCCGTGAATCCACATTTTGATAAATAATGCTTGCGTGTTTTTAGCACAAATTTTAGCAGATATTTGTAATAATTTTTGAAACAATGAGTAATTTCTATGCACATGATTGAGCACAGGCATCAATTTGTGATCGTCAATCATATCGTATTATGAAATCAGAAAAAAAAGTTATATGGCATTGATTTTTATTACTGCCGGTTGTCCTAATAACGTTTGTTGGATAAAGATACAGTGTTTTGACTTCTTTGAGAGTTTCTCACTCGAGCAGAAAACCGGTCGGCAACAATGTTAACGCGTAATAAGTACGACGCGTAGGCCTAGATCTATATCAAAACTATTTCGTCTACAATCATACAAAGAAGGACCTTTTAAATACTGAAATCTGAGAGATTTTTTTCGTCTTTAGTCAAGAACAACAATCTTTTAATATTTGTCATTATCAATCAACTATGTCAAATTATAATAGCTATCCTTTCTTACGGTAACCTAACCAAATAGCTTCTCACTTTTTGTAGGTATCTTCTGTTCTCGCATTCAGCGACTGTCGCTTGACGAGGAGAGTTCTTCGGTGGAGCTTCCCCAAAGAAGAATAAAAATATGGGTCACCTCTGGAAATTTGCGATGTTGTCCATACTTCCAGTGGTTTTGCTTGTGGCG
>JAHZMW010004497.1:0-12121 GCA_027743745.1 Alloscopus bannaensis
TACGCATATCCGTTCGAGATATGCAAATTCAAAAACAGGAAAAAACTTATCTAAAGCCCTTCGTATCAGAAGCGAAGACTTGTCACAATTCGGGTTCAATATGGCGCAAGAGACCACAGGATATCTTTACGGAGACTATTTGCAGCTTGATAAAATTCTAGCGGCTCAACGCTTGGTGAGTGCTGAAAATCAGCACCCAGTTCACGATGAGCATCTCTTTATCATCACGCATCAAGGTAAGACTTGGTATTCAATTTTTTCACTATTTTTACTATGCATACTAGTGGACACAGGTTACCCAAACTATCTGAGTTTACAAATGATTCACCTTCACCTTGACTGGATCAGTACAGTATGGATGGTTTTACATAACGTGATAGTCAGGGGGTACGATCTGCACAGTGGCAAATCGTAGGCATTTAAACTGAGTATGCCCAAACGCGGAATTGAAAATATTCACGGTGTTGTAAGTCCTGCAAATACCCGTTCTTTACTCAAAATTATTACTCAATTGCACTCCCGCAGTCGGTTGCTCAAACTCAGCCGGGAAAAATATGGAATTCCAAGGGAAAGCGACGGAATCACAGTCGGTGGTTGAATCAGCCTCGGCGATCTATTAGGAATGTTAACACCGGTTGGATAACTCCATAATTCTTCGAAGTTCGAACACTCTATAATGGTGTAGAACATGCGTAATTAATGTACAAATTGCATATATAAAGTACCACAACACTGCTCCGAGGCAGTCTGACAATGTCACTTATATCCTCCCCAGACTGCTCTCCGTAATCGACACTTTCGTAGTTTCCCGGGTCTTCCGCAGCCTCCTCCGCTGCACGGCTTGGATTGTACTCCGACAAAAAAACCACACCCAAGGGACTAGATGAAACAACAGTTTCCGCAGTCTCGTCGCCCAACTCTGCAAAGAACGTCAATAATTTAGTCCTGAAAATGCTGAAACGATTCATCCGGCATAAAACCAATCTTGGCAAAGTTCTCACGCTGAAAAGGCGAGCTATACACGCGGCCCGTACTCGACGTGATAGCCAGTTCACTTTCGCCGTTAGCATCCATTCTAACACAGTTACCGTTAAAGTACCTCCTGTACACTATTATTCCCTCGTCCTCATCCTCAATCGTAATGACTTCATAACACCGTATGGCAGGCGGCTGCGTCATTGTGAGGCTCCACCAAATCGTCTTCCTTCAAATTCTTGACCCTGCAAGCAAATAATCATGAATCATGATGAAATCCGGCATATGTCGGTAGCAATCTCACTGTTCCATATAGGGTCGAGAATCTGCATTGACTTATCATCACATTAGGTAAATACAGCGACAAAATTCAAGCCGAAACAAAATACCAACTCGGACTCAAAGCTATCTCGAAGTTGCTCGAGCGAGGCTCACTCTTGAAGCCTTTCGACAAGTTTACATAGCAGAAATTCGTTTTAACAATCACCATCAGGAGACTTTGAAATTTTGACAAATATAATGACTCTCATCATAATATTAATGAGTACGAAGTTTTTCTCATTTTAGTAAAATTGTCAATGTTCCAGCGTACGAGCTGTGGTTCAAGCAAATTCTTTTCGAGGTCGACTCCGTGCGCAACCTCTTCATCAAGGCTGAGCTGGATGAGCGCCTCATGTTGGAAATACTGAAACGAACGCAGCGCTGTGTACTCATTCTTAAGGTAATAATAATTATTTGTCATGACTTTTTTACAGATCTTCGAAACACAACACCCAAACGCTTCCGAATATTATCGAAAATCGTCTAATGAATGAATTTAATTATATTTAAACATAAATCCTCAATCGAGGACTTTCCTTATAGTTTCTCTTGTGTCATATGACAACTGACTGATCACCACATCATTAAAATATAATGTATTAAGCTTACACTTTTTACGAGACGACTAAAGTCGGCAGACTTAGTGCTCTCCACTCTCAATTTTCTTTCATGTAAGGCTTAACTGTGGAGTAATGAATTACAATGACTTTTAATAGTCACACGAACAAACGACAGGAATCAACTTTTTAGTAATTATTGTCCTACAAATAAGACCTCAATAAAGCAAACTCCGGATGGACACAAAAAAAAAACTGTCAACAATTTCCAAGCGAAGGAAAAGCTAAAAAAAGACTCGGATCAAAACACAAAATACGAATGTGATTCTGAGAGGATCACACACTGCGCCAGCTTTTTTGATCTTTGCAAAAGCTCCGCTTCTAAAAAAATTGCGTTTGTATGTTTCAAGTCTAGCAGCTTAGGTCAATTGTCTTTAAAATTACAATTGAATCACTATCGATTACAATTAGCCGACCGGCTAAATGAGCGGATACACACTCATCGCAGGAGTTTGGCACGAGGTTTTTCAGAATTCGGAATGAAGCTCTTAGGTGTTTGTTTCATGTATCTGTCATTATTTGGCATTGCACACATTTCATCTTCGTACTCCATGGAAGTAAGGAAATTGATGACTTCTTGATATTGTACTAACTACAGGAGTGTAGTATGCATGCAAGCTTCTCATAAGTGATTTTTGTTGTAATCGTCGCTTTAGGAGAACAGGGCTCGGTACAACAAAGACAACTACATGTCCGTCTTCTCTGACGAGTCTTCCGCAGCCCAGATCAAAAGCTCGGAAGACGAGCCGTCCTTATGTGACTTGGTGCAGAGGTTAGTTAGTACTTAGTACTATTTCTAAACCTTGTTTGAATGTGATGATACAAACGACGGCACTTAAAGGATCAATATCGTATATTATTTCACACGACTTCGTCTCTGCTTGTCGTAGTCGAGGAGGATTGCAAATGTTTAAATATGATCTGCTGAATAATATACCTAGACATAATATTATTTCCTGTTTGCGATGTAGGTGGCTGGAGAGAACTCCAGGGTTGGAGGAAACTGGCTTCAACTTCTGGGAAAAATACCGGGTCGTTGTGGAGGCAATGCTGGAGAAAGAGGAGGCAGCTGCGGAAGTATGTTTTGCAATTCTCCTTAAATCAACGAATGATATAAAAAAAACTTTTGAGAGTGTTTGAGTAACAATCTTGAATCTTTAGAATGAGACAAATCCCGGATTGAAGGCCGGCATGAAGTATAACGTTTCTAAGAAGAAACTCCAATTTGACTCGATTTTTGACGAGAAAACTCACGAAGCCTTGGTGAAACGTGGAGAGCGACGCTTTTCTCATAAGGCCCTTCGTGGAGCAATTCTCATCACATTTTACCGAGACGAGCCGAGATTCAACCAGCCGTACCAACTCTTGTCATTCCTTATGGATATTGATGCTCTTATCACGAAATGGCGGTGTAAGGAAAAATCATACAACTTTTACAATTGACTTTTCAAATGACATTATTCAATGGTGCACTCAGGAGAAGGTCATACAATTTCTTTGTCATGTTTTGCAGACAACCATGTCCTCCTTGTTCAACGAATGTTGGGATCGCAACAACTTGGAACTGGGGGCTCATCTGGTTATCATTATCTCCGATCCACGCTAAGGTATCGCAAACAATGAGTAAGCTTTTTCCTGAGCCCGTGTATCCTAAATAATTCCCCAAAAGCAAAACTCATGAATTGTTTCATTTGTGACTCATGTATCGTCTTAGCGATCGCTACAAAGTGTTTCTGGATTTGTTCAACTTGTCCACGTTCATCGTGCCTCGGTCGTACGTGCCTCCATTGACTCATCAAATGAAGTACCGGCTCAGCCTCGTGGAAGCTGTGGATGGAGGATTCAAGTCGAACAGTTGCCCCGTAGAAAACAGCCATAATCATGATGCTAATTAACAATTAATACTATTATAATTTTTTGGCCCTATCAAAATTTTCTTGGTACCATTACACATTATGTAAAACTTGGAAACATGCAATAGTAATCACGACGTTTGTGACCAATATTATATCTTATGTATGCAAATATAAAATCTAATATCCATTCTTCTGAAATGTGTCGAACAATCGTTGTAAAGCATCGATATTTATTGTTATGAATTAACTTTCCATAAGCACAAACAGTCATTATTATGTATTATTATTTCATGAGTCTTTTGACACATTGACAACGGCATAACATCCATTGTCTTCTTGGAAGCCACCAATTGTTCTCTGTATTCTCTTTGGCTTTGCAACAAATTGTATTGTGGCTTTACCAACTGGATTTTGTCACGCGTTTTGTACTTGGAGACTGAGGCTGCAAGACTTCTATGCACATTTCTGAAGTCCTTGTCATTGTGCAAACCCTCTCACTTTGTACAATTTTTGCATTAAAATCTTACTATGTGTCCAACTTGGCTAAACTTCCAGCCTCCCTGGGGCTCCTGCCTTTCGGGGATTGCTCTCATTCTAATCACAGCCCTTCAACTGCGACCGCTAGCCTGTCACGACGACTACGAAATGGGGATGACCCTGTGGACGTCGGATAACTTCACGACGACCTACAACATATTCAACTTCACCCCCGTAGACTTTCTGAACGAGTACCTCCGTCTCGAGCCGGACTACAACAATACGCAGACCCTCATAGCGCAACTGGCAGAGACCAGGATGCCGCGGTGGGGAGGCAGACCTTTGAGGCGAATCCCACACATTTACACCCACTTGTCCTCCATGTGCTCTGACGAGTACGGGCTCGTTAGGGATTTGGCAGCTTATGTCGAGAGCATGGACCCATCAATTTTTTTGGACGATCCAATTCTCTACAAAATGCCGGACTACCTTGCAAACCAGTCGGTGTTCAAGCATATTCACCCCGAGTTCCAGCAGGAGGAAGTGTACAGAGCTGACGAGGACCTCAGTGATCCAGACGACTCGCCCAATGTCTACATTCTCAGGAGTCAAACGACCAAGGTCACCAATCTCTTTCGACGTCGGCAATTTGGTGTGTTGCGTAAAATCCCGACGGCTTCCCCAACCCCATTTTATGCCGCATCAATTGTGTTCTTAAAGTGAGCCATTTTATATGAGAATACATCAGAGTAACTCAGAGCTGAAAATGTTTGTTTCTAATAAAGGCATTTTGTCTCTCAGGGATCTCTCGACGACATCCCAAAAGAGCGTGGAATTAGGCAAGGAGAAATTAGACGTTGAATTTGTCAACTGGTTCGAGACCACTCACAAAATCTCCCTCCACCAACTGGGCTGGTGGCATTGCAACGACTCCGTATTTGCGCCGTGCATCATTGACAACCCGAAAATGGCAAAAGAGTTGTACCCCAACCGACCCGAGATTCTCCACCAGCATCGCCTTATCAATCCGAGATTCATGCCCGAAGTGTTTAGCGAAATTCGGTCCTTGATGAACTCCAACTTTTCCACGACCAGGCCCCACGACTTCTTCATGGACCTCGACAATTCCGCGGTGGTCGCGAAATGGGTTGCTGAGACTGTCGACAAACTGACGAGACTGAGTCTCAAAAAGGGGAACAATTCCAGAGTGACAGATCCCACGTCGAAATTCCGTGACTCCACGATGATGGACGCGAACTGGCCGTTCCAGTACTCTCAAGTTACTCTTCCTCACCTCAGCGCCACCTTGTTTGGCATGGGAGTTCAGAAAACGCGTCCCAATGCGACCTCCTCCCTCGTCGAGTCACTGCTGAGTCGCCTCAGATTGGCACCCATTTTCCGAGACCTGTCCGCTCGAATGCCAGAGAATCGGTCGGTAAACTTCTTGAATGAGCTTCAGCAGAACACGTCCGGCGGTCTCGGAGGATTGTATGGGATGGAGGATAGGCGGCAGCAGAAAAGCACTCCGATTTTAGGAGTTGAACCCTTCCCACCTTCCAAAAGCGAGGATCATAATGATGATGAAATTGTTTTCGAGCCGGTCACGCCTAACACGGACTCTGTCCTCGATAAGATCGTTGAATACAGTTGGTTTTTAATCATATACATATACTGTATATAATCAGTCACTGTAATTTTAACTATAAATTAGGAATTGTAATTTATGGTTATTTTTATTTAGGTTTGTTGACGCGATCTGATCTTTTCCTGAATCCGGGCTGGAAAACTGCCAAGGTGCCTGGAAAGCTCATTCCTAACGCCACCCTCAACCTGGATGAGGACGGCTTTCTTGGCTTTGGGCCCTGTGAAGACCCCAACCTCACGGAGACGAAGAGCGAGGTGCAGCTCACGGAAAACAAGGACACTACTCGCGACCTTGTCGTCATGTACTTGCGAGCTCTTCGAACGCAATGCATTCCTTACGTCGTTGAGAGCACAATGCTCCTCTTCACCGACAAGTACCTGGAGTACCTCAAGGATGGTCGTATTTTACTGGACTTGAAGCACACAATCATGTACATACTTAGTGAATATAATATCATTTTTAACAATTCTTTGATTCTTAGATTTCATATATTTTATGTTCCAGAAGTGGAACCAAAGTGAGAGCCAAAGTTCTTCGGAAAATTGCGAAGGCTGCAGAGTTTGCCTTTTTCGCCCAAGCGTACCACAACGACGTTTCCCCTCGAAACCCCGGCAGCCCTCCTCCATACGTCTACCGATCTCCGAAAGGGATCCCAATTTCTCGCAGTGTGAGAGTCATCCTCCAAACCGTTTTCGTCGGGTTGAGGGCAACACAAGGCTACTTGCGTCCACGCGAAGTGTTCATCACGAGGCACTTGGTGGTCACTTTGAAAACGGTGTTTGCCCGTCTTCTCCAAGACCATCTTATTCTGCTCGACTGCAAGTTTTGCACCCACGACAGGGCGTTGACGGAAACAGACGCTTTGCATGTGCTCGGCTTGATTCACTATATGCTAAGACGAGTCACAATCCCGAATCAGACGAGAAACACGGAAGAAACTTTTCAAAAGTTTGTAGTCGCTCATTGGAAGCATCTGCAGAGACGACTGGAGTGGTACATCAATCCTCTTCCGCCGGCATCTTTGTAGTTCCTTAAAAAAATTGAAAGCATGTACAGCACACGAATAGAAATCCTCAATTACTAATTTCTTATCGTCACATCTTTTTCCACAGATGTACCGTACATGAATCATATCATCATCATGTCTAATCGATAATTAATTCGTGCTTGTCGAACGTTTAACGGTGAATAGCGAAACAAGTTCAAGAGCTGAACTCAATTCTAAATTATGCATACGCACGTGATGTTACAGAATTTCCACACTTATTACGTCTTCGTTGCAATAACGCAATCAGGGCCATCATTTCATTCCGATCTCAATCACAACTGTTTTTTAAACGTAACTACTCAAGTACGTTAATTAAACTCATCATATAAAAGTTGCGATACAAAACGACGGAGGCCAGGGTTACGGCTTATCATACCAATGGAAGCGAATTTAAGGCAATGTCGTAGACTTCGTTTGAGTGAAATAGTGTCAATGATTCTTCCAATGAGTAATTTGTTGTGATCTGTTCAGAATGCCAAGGTTACGAGAAGTTATGCATTTCTCTCTCACCAATGGAATGGAATGCAGTGGTCGTGATTTTTTTGGGGGAAATCGCAATCCGTGTTTGGTAGGTGATAATGATAAGAACAATTGAGTTCGATTTCAATATTTCTGCCCATCACCCTTCACAGAGATAGCCCACAATAATGATTGAGACAAATCACAATCAAGATCACCCAGTGCGCAAAAATTATTGTTTTCGAACGCCATTCATTTGCTTCTGGCCTTCACATTAACTATCAATTTTTTGCGTCGTAGAGGTGCAATACGGAAACAACTATTTCTCCAGCGGTTGGAAATTTTAGGTGACGCGATGTGGCTTACGTGTCTCCTTTGTTTCGCCGATCGTTTTGAAGCAACTCTATTGAAACCTTATAATTAGTTTGCAACAATCTGAAAATCATCAATTCTTAAAGTTCAATTGCAATTTGACCAAGTCTCGTTTTTCTCCAATCATTCCCACACGCTCCTTATCTAGCCCCACGTCCATTATCTCCGAGTTGTACGCCCCAATGTTTTACATTGTGTCTGTGTTCTGCTGATGAAATACATGTGTATCCATTTGTACTCGTGACACGCAGAGACAATTTTGCTCCAAACGATGCATACATGTTGTCTATATTTGAAGCGACATAATATATAAAATGTATTTTATACTGAGAGCAATTTGCTGTATTCGTCATCAATCAAAACTCCTCACAACCTTTGTTCCCCACATTTTCTGAGCTCGCATACCAGCGTGAAGCTGGAAGGATCATAGTTCAATAATGTTGTCACAGAAAAAAAATTGGCATGCACTTAAGACTACTCCGGTTTCGTCGAAAGTGCTCGCTCAGTCTGGCTGGTTCTCACTCCTTTCAAAGTCGATCCTCACGTCTATCTACTAATTGCTACATGAGCACACACAATGTGTCCATGTTGTGATGATGATGAAGTAATCACAAAAACAAGAAGCCAATTGATGTCTTTTATCACCACAAAATCAATCCATTATCGTCACCATATACGGGGAGTGTGCTATAAATAAATGATCAATGTGCTTGCATAATCAATACGAAAATGTGATTGAAAACACAGATTGAGTCAAGATACACACACGTTACGGAGGTACTCAACGATCCACGAAGTTATTGACAAAAAGTGTCAAATTTGAGCAGTGAATTGATGAGCTCGTGATTTCAGAGAGTACAATACCCAACATCATGGTATTGCATTATACTCCTGATCTCTCTCCGGGAGAAGACACAATCTTTCAATTTTTGATAACCGTGTCGAACATGGATTTCCCACAAGTGTCATTTGTACTTCCATGTTCGTTTCTTTTTCAAGGCAAGCTAGCAATCTCTTATCGACTCTGAGCCAACACACTCGGTGAGATGACGAAGCCGTTGTATTTATGCAATGATGATGATAGTCTTTTAAAAATGTATTAATAAAAATCAATCTCCGTGATTTACTCGCTTTTACTCGCTCTCCCACCTGGGCACTGAGAAGTGGCAGTCTTGTCAGTCAGAGTGGTCCAGTGACCATGTTATGAGTGTCATTGTTGGTGGTGTCTGTGCTTGTTCCAAGAGAGGCAACGTGTGGTGATAAAAAAAATTCATCGTCAGAAAGAAAATTTTTTTTTGACAATGATGAAAATGATGGGGTTCTCCAAAGGGATGAGTCTAGTAGTCCTCTCAGTGGTTTTGCTAGCTTCTCAGAGTCACGGAGCTTCACTTCACAAGGAGGGTTATGACATTTTCGACCTCCTCAACAGCACATTCCGGGAAGGGGTTGACCCGAGTTTCGATGCGAAAGTTATTACAAACATCATCTTTCCCCAGTACCTCCAACAGTTCCTCGAATTGATTCAAGAGGACCAAACTCGTGCGTTTGAAGAGCTGTTGGACGGAGTGAAGAGTCCACACTGCAGGGGCCATGTTACGGAATGGCTACTCAGAGCAAATGTCGCCAATCCAAATCTTTCCAAAGAGGCGGACAAGTGGGTGCTTCAAAGTGAGTGACTTCCCATCTTCTGGAGAATCGTGAAACGAATGCATGACCAATATTTCCAGTTTGTAATTGCAGACGATGTCATTGTCATTAATTTTGGTAGTGTTCGACGCCTGGGGGAAGCCACCTGAAGGGATCCTCTCGGGTCACGTGAATGCGTACGGAGACTTTGACGAGTGCGTGCAAATCAAGGTGGAAGACCTGGTCTCAGCAATTGACTCCCTTCATACGTCTTTTGAAGGGAAATACTGCACAGTCTACATTGTCGACTATGCGTCCGCAATGTCAGGCACACCGAAACCGATTCCTGCAGGCACAAACGGTGACGTCGCTGTCCGAGATGTGGGCATCAATAGTGCAGTCTCCCTTGAAGAGCTCACGGTGGGTTTAGATCGCGTTTTCCTGTATTTTTGAAGCTCTAATTAAATTGCCAATTTCCGCTTTGATCTAGGCGAATGCTAATTTTATTGTGTTTTATGTTCCACATTTCAATCAGCATCAAATGGGAATTCGCCAGGGAATCCCGATTTTACCCACGATGGGAGTTTGCATTCCCAACTCTTGTTCTAAAAGTGACACTCAACAAGTTCTTGTCAACGGTTTCAACATCATGTACAAGCTTCTCCATGCCGTCAACCCAAATCCGGGCAAACCGCCAGAGTACAACCCAAAAAACGTAGTGTGGCCCTTCAATTACGAATGTTATGAGGGGAAGAAGCCTGATTTCGATGCGGCAGACTACAGCGTCCTGTAAGCCCTTCTACTTATTCCTATCGATTGATGTTCCAACCTGGGGTTATGTGAGGATTTTAATTGGTTATCATGTTATGCTGTACAGAGCTCTTCTTGGAGTGATCACTGCCCTCTGCGTTGCCGCAGGTGTTGTCGATTATTGGCTGAATCATGGGTTGGAGAAGCCACCCAATCGGGGTGAGTCGACTGTCAGAAATTGAAGCGGAAATTATTTGTCACAATGTCTTAAGTATCTAATGTTTATTGGTTCACGGCAGGTCTCGCTTTCAAATACTTCATGGCCTTTTCCCTCTACACGAATATCAAGAAATGGAAGAGCACCAGAGTGAGTGGGGAAGATCTGGGCTGTCTTCACGGGATCCGGTTTTTGAGTACTTCTTGGGTTGTCTTGGCTCACACGTACTACGTCATCACTTTCCTCCCTCAGTGGAACATGGTCGACGTGAAAACCGTGAGTTACACACCAAACCAGGCATGTCTTATTACTAAAATCTAAAAATGCAATATCTTCTAATGACAGGTGTACAATGACTGGACCGTGCTCACCATCATCAACTCCACATTTGCGGTGGACACCTTCTTCGTGTTCTCGGGCATGTTGGTGGCGTACAACGTGTTCAAAATGCTGGACAAGACGAAAGGAAAAATCAACATTCCCATGTTCTATCTCCATCGCTACCTGAGACTCACACCGACATACGCGATCCTCGTCGGAATCATGGCGACACTCATCCCGTACCTCGGAAATGGGCCGTACTGGGCTGTGATGACGCGGTGGGGACACATTTGCGAGGACAACTGGTGGACCAACTTGCTCTACGTGAACAACTTTGTCAACACGAGTTGGCTGGTATGACAGAATTAAATATTTATAAACCCATTTAGTACAATACAATTCGTTATAGTTTTGAAGTATGATTGTAAAAATTAGAATGGCTTAAATTGTAGTGTCAAGGCGAAGCGTGGTACTTGGCGAATGACATGCAGTTTTACATCGTGTCCCCATTCATCATTTTCCCGATGTGGAAATGGGAAATGATTGGAGTGGGCTTGCTTGCAGTTTGGACCGTTCTCTCCAGCGCGTGTCCTGCTCTCCTAGTTCACTTTTTGGAAACTACCCCAACCACCTTACCGACAAGAGAGTAAGTTTTTGAAATAGAATAATAATCAATTTGCTATTTTTAAAGTTTGATGATGGCAGCACTTCTTTACACCACTTTTCCGTGTTTGCACCTTTTCAGTATGGGCAGATGGTTCACCCACATTTACATTCGACCCTACTCACGAATCCAGACATTCTTGGTGGGCATTTGGCTCGGCTGGATTCTCCACAAGACGCGTGGCAAGAAAGTAAAGCTCCCATGGCTCGTCGT
Organism: Alloscopus bannaensis; assembly: GCA_027743745.1. NCBI lineage: Eukaryota > Metazoa > Arthropoda > Collembola > Entomobryomorpha > Entomobryidae > Alloscopus > Alloscopus bannaensis. Next base: position 11,562 of record JAHZMW010004497.1, read on the forward strand.
TGTAGCACTCTGGTTGGCCACAACAGCCATTTGTCTCTCATGCCTGTACTCCATCCAGGACTGGTTTGACCCTGAGAAAGAGATTCCGGAAGTGTCCGCACTCCTGTACGCAGGACTCAGTAGGCTTGGCTGGGGAGTAGCTGTGTCTTGGATTATTTTCGCGTGCTTGAAAGGTTACGGTGGGATTGTCAACGACTTTTTGAGTTGGAACGCGTTCATGCCGTTGGGTCGTTTGTGCTACTGTGTCTACTTGGTCTCACTCCATCTTCAGATGATTCTCCACATTCGGTTCACGCAGCCCATGCGATTTGACGGATACACACAGGTTTGTATTCGTGTGATTCGAAATAAGAAAATTTAACAAAAATAACGCTTATTATAAACATGCTCTCAATTTACAGATGAACTTCTTTTTTGGCCACATGGTATGTTCATTTATTGTGGGATTCTTTTGCACCCTCCTCTTCGAGTCACCGTTCATGATTCTGCAAAAGTTGATCTTCGAAGGTACATAACCGATTCCCTGCTATATGTTCATAAGTTTTTCCAAGTTTACGTTT